>CATIWM010006419.1:0-18963 GCA_949671775.1 Mallotus repandus | reverse complement strand
AAAGTATAGTACTATTTTTATTTTTACAATTGTTGCAAATATAATGTAATTAATATATATATTATAAATAAATTATGATAATTTTTTTATTTTATATTTTAGAAACAAATCTTTAATAGCAATATTAACTATATATTATACATGTAAAATAAAAATTAGTTCTATGAAAAATGTGTTAAACAAATATATTAGATATATGTTAGCATAATTGGCATATTATGTTAACTAAGGCTAAACGGTATAAACTGTGGCTACATGAAAGAATATATTATTATTTGATGGGTAATATTGTGATATTAACATATAAAAAAGATAAAATATATCCTCATGGATAATTAAAATTTTAAAATTAATTTTCAATTAATACTTTCAATATAAAGATGAAATCTTTTATTGCATTAATTTAGATGGGGTTTGTTAGCTAATGTTTATCTTTTCAATTTGTGTTACTCAGTTTTGGGTCATTAGTTATCTTTTTGTCATATTAATTCGTTCCACTTTTTCTGTTTACAAGTTTTATTATACCTATACACTTGTAACTACTTGTAACTACTTATAACTGTAAATATTGTATTGTTGAGCTGAATACAAATATACAGTACCTTTATTTCTTCGAAAAGCATTACATGGTATCAGAGTTTGAATACCATCATGGCTGATCAAATTGTTCCTGTCTCTACAACAACAACAACTTCTATAACCTCCAATAGCTTTGCTATCAAACTTTCATCCCAAAATTATCTAGCATGAAAGACACAGTTTCTTCCACTTCTTAGTTATCACAACATGAATTCCCTAGTTGTTGGATCACCTACTCCTTCCAAAACTATACCATCAGCCACCAATCCAAATGAAACCATTGACAATCCAAAATTTTTACAATGGTTCAAACGCGATCAACTACTTTTAACTTGAAATTTGTCTTATTTAACTGAAGAAGTTTATTTTTATTTTATTGGGTGTCACACATCTTTCCTAGCATGGAAAGCACTAGAAAGTGCTTTTGGTTCAGTCTCTCAAAATCGACAGCTTCAATTACATGTTGAAATCTAAGAATTGAAGAAACATGACATGTCCATTGCACAATATTTTCAAAAAGTAAAATCTCTTGTTGTGAGTTAGCAGCTGCGGGCAGACGTATTTCCTCGACTAAATTTAATGCTATTGTTTCTCATAATATTAGTATTGAATTTCATCCTATTGTCTCTGTTTTAAATCTATGTGCTGAACCTATTTCTTTTTTTGAATTATACAGCCAACTTCTCTCTCATGAGATTCTTTTGCAAAGCTATCAACTATCACCGGTGGTTAATCTTTCTACTCAGCCTCCATCATCTGTGCCTCGCTACAACTCCATGTCCATGTTGCCTACTTCTTATCGAGGACCTACTAGTCACAAAAGAAAGTGTCAAATATGTTGTTATCATAATCATACTACAGATAAATGTCGCAGGCGATATGCTCCGAGCAAACCTGTTTGGCCAGAAGCTAATTTTTCATGGCATCCAGGCTATTCAGCTCCACCAAATTATGGTTTTCAACCCATTCCGGTTTCCTCTCCTCAACCATGGATTCTTGATAACAAGGCAACTTATCACTTGACCCCAACATTTTCTACCATCCATGATCCTCAAGCATACAAGGGCGATGACAATGTCACACTTTTAATGGACAAACAATGCATGTTTCTCAAACTAGTATGACTTCTTTACCTTCAATAAAAAAAAATACTAAATTGATGTTTAAAGATGTTCTTCATGTTCCTACTCTTTCCAAACCCTTATTATCTGTTCACAAATTTGCTAGAGATAATAAATACTTCTTTGAAATTTTATCCTTTCCATTTTTTGATCAAGAATCTGAAGACCAAGGCAACCCTGTTGCAAGGCAAAAGTAATACGGGACTGTATGAGCTCAATTCTCTCCAACCAAAGGCTTTCCTCAGTACTTGTGTTCCATTTGAAACATGGCATGCTCATCTTTGCCATCCTTGTGTTCAAACTATTTCTTGAATAATAAATGATAATAATCTGCCAGTTTTGTCTTCTTCTAATTGTTCATTTATTTGTTCTTCTTGTCTGCTAGGAAAAATGACTAAACTTCCCTTTACTTCAGTTGAACACACTAGTTCTCATTCATTTGAGATCATTCACTTAGATATTTAGGGACCATTGCCTGTGCTCAGTAATTTAGGGTATAGATTTTTTGTCTTATTTGTTGATGATTTTTCTTGATTCACATGGATTTTTTTTTATTTGTAAAAAAAGTGATGTTTTCTCTATGTTTAGAAAATTTGAATCCTTTGTTAAATTACAATTTAATTCTCACATCAAAGCCTGTCACTTTGACTGGGTGTTGAGTTCCAAACATTAAACTCATATTTTAAACAATGTGGCATAATTCATAGAATTGTGTATCCTTATACGCATGAACAAAATGGTTTATCTGAACGAAAAATATGTCACAGAGTTGATATTGGACTCACTCTTCCTGCACATGCCTTTATTCCTTTTCGATTTTGGTCTTATGCTTGTATTCATGCAGTTCATAACATTAATAATATGCCTAATTCAAGTATTAAAAATCAAGTTCCCTATGAAGTTTTATATCACACCAAACCAAAATACTTGGATAATAAAATTTTTGGTTGTGCTTTTTTTTCTTATTTATGTCCATTCGATAAAAATAAATTTTCTTATCGTAGCAAAAAGTGTGTTTTTTTGGGTCGATCTCCTAATCATTATGGCTTTTTTTGTTATGATATTCATCTTGATAAAATTATGTGGTGCGTCATGTTAAATATGATGAATCTGATTTTCCATTTGGACATGTTTTGCTCCTGAAAATTAACATTCAACTAGTAGCACACTTTCTCATTGGCTCACAATCCAAGTCCCATCTACTAAGTCCTTGCTTACATGTATGTTTTTTATTTCAAGTCAAATTTCTTTGCCTATTATCTCACCATCTAACAATACAGGTCTTTCTTTACCCATTCACACTCCCATATCGACCCTACAACCTCTATCTAATCCCTCTCCCAACACCTCTTTCACTCTTGACTCATAACAAACACTCGCCCTCATTCCATATTCCAATAATCATCCCTCTTCGTCATCTGATAATCCCACTAACATCAATTTAATTATTGAACTTACTACCTATCAAAATCATGCTTTTGCTCCAACCTAAAATCTTGCTTGTGCTCCAACCCACACTCATAACATGACATTACGACCTAAGACTATGGCAAAACGACAATCTAACCTCATTGTCAAAACAAAATCCACACCTGATAACCTTCAACATGAACCACATACTTTTCATCAAGCTAGTAAATATATTGAATGGAAAGAGCAATGTCAGATGAGATTAATGCTTTGTTATCTAATAACACTTAAGACTTGGTACCTAAGCCTTCTAATGCTAATGTTATTTCTAACAAATGGGTATACAAGATCAAGAGACATTCAGATGGTACAATTGTGAGGTACAAAGCAAGATTGGTGGCAAAAGGATTCACTCAACAAGAAGGCATTGACTACAAAGAAGCTTTTAGCCTTGTCATTAAGGCTATAACAATTAGAAATGTTCTAACTTTTGCTTCTATGTATAATTAGCCACTCAAGCAACTTGATATATCTAATTATTTCATTCATGGCCACTTGCAAATGACTCTTTACCTGACTCAACTGATTGGTTTTATGGATAAGTTTCATCCTGATTTTGTCTGTAGATTAAATAGGTCCCTCTATAGTTTAAAGCAGGTGCCTCGTACATGGTTCTCTTGCCTTACTACTTTTTTACATCATGATTTTATTACTTCTAAAGCATATTCATCTCTTTTCATTTGTAAAACAAAGGATGCCACATTTTTATTCTTGTCTATGTTGATACTATAATAATCACTGGCTCAACTTTTGCTTTGATCTCTCAAGTGATTTCTCCTCTACACTATTTTATTTGTGTTGAATTTAGTCGCTCCTCCTCTAGCCTTTTGCTTTCTCAAACTAAATATGCTCGAGATCTTTTGCTCACCACGAGCATAGGTAATTCGAATAGTTGCCTTACCCCAATGAATGTTTCTCTTACTCTTTCGAAACACAGTGGCATTCCTAGCTCAAATGATGTTCAATATCGGCAAATTTTGGGCAAACTACAATATCTTACAATAACACGGCCAGACATTGCATTTTCTGTAAACAAACTCTGTTAATTTATACATTCACCTATTGATACTCATTGGAATGCATTAAAGCGGCTACTTCAATGTTTAAAAGGTACTATAGATATGGGATTATTCTTTAACTCCTCTTCCACATTGAAAATTCAATGTTATGTGGACAACGATTGTGGTGGTGATCCTGATGATCATCATTCAAGTCGTGGTTTTGGTATCTTCTCGGGCTCCTCACTAATTTCATGGCTTACTAAGAAGCAGCCCATTGTAGCTTGTTAGTCCACAGAAAGTGAATATAAAGTTATTGCCAATGCTACATCTAAATTTTTATGGATAAAATTATTGCCATAAGAACTTGGCATTTCTCCATCTATAAGTACTCTCTGGTGTGACAACATTGGTGCCATTTATTTACAAAAAATGATCAATTCTATCCTAAAAAATAGGCCAATTATCAAGCTAATCATAATTTTAAAGTTATATCAATTTGCTTTTCCAACTTTTTGAGTTGTTCCAAATCTGTCCAAACGACATTGAGCTTATGGCAGAGATGACATGGCATAAGAGTGGCTGACATGGCAAAAACTTAAAAATCACTTGATCAATTATATCCTCAACTATAAACCAATTATCAAACTAATCCTAATTTAAAAGTCAATCTAATTTGCTCCTCCAACTTTTTGAGTTATGCCAAATCTATCCATATATCAATAAGCATATGCCAGATAGCTGCAATGGCCATCTTACGTGGCATAAGAGCATCTGACATAATAAAAAATTAAAAACCTAAAACTCACCGTTTTCCAAATCAGAATCACAAGACATAAGAATATATGGTTTGAATAATGAGATCATGACATGCAAACGTGGAAACATAGTGTCAGACATCAAGTTTTGACTATCCCCAAAAAGGTCCAATAATGAAAATATCCCTCTGAATATGAAAAGTGTCTGTTCATTCATACTGCCTCTGAAGCGTGCCGTAAGTCTGAAAATTCCAAACTGAGCCTTTAGAGAGCAAAATCGACCTCTGAATCATTAAGTTGCACCCTAATTTTATGAATTATGAATTATTGGAGTGGTAAGTTGCTCATTTTGAACAACCATTGCTCAAAATGAGTAACTCATTAGACTGGTGTTTGTCTTATAAGATTAGAGTCCCACTTTGAGAAATTGGAAGTCAATTTTGACAAAACAAATATTAGAAACATGTTCGGAAGGTCCCGAAACCCTAAAAAGCACCACCAATATACCGCGATCAGAGCCTAGGAAGGCTGCACGACACGTGCAAAGCTTGAAAATCCCGCGAAGCTAAAGCTTCAAAAACTCAAAAACAAGCTTAGTCGAATCTGAGAATTAAGTAATCATTTTTGCACGTTTATTTTAATTTTTTGCATTTTACTTTATTGCCACCAACAGTTGAGAAATTATTATGATCTATGTGATGAGACTGGCAATTTGCATGCTGATTGAATAATCTTTGCTTTGTTTTACTTATAATAAATCATCATTTTGCATCAATATGCATTCAATAAACACGAAAGGTTTGATATTGCATTCCAATGATTTAATCATCATTATTTACTATTTATCTCATTATTTAGAAATGCTTTATAATAATTCCTGCAAGAGCATGAGCTATGTGCATTTGTTTAATCATTCATGATACATCAATCATCTTTATTACGCTTATCTGTTGTCCAAATGGATGAATAGATGGAATTGCACATAGTTGTGTTAATCTTTGTCTTGTAGGTGTTTTCTAGATTAGGACTAGATTTACATTTCTATAACCTTCTTTTCCTTTTTCAAATATATTTACTAGGAAAGCCTTGTAAATAATTATGTTAAATTTCTCGTACTTTCTGTTATTATCAATGTGCTTATGTGAATGTGTACATATCAATTGTCATTACCAAAACTAAGATACTGCGGTAGCCATATATTGAGTATTATAATGAGAAATATTCAAAAAGTATATGAGATCTCCTGGGCTCAAAATCTATGCTGGGGACGATACTCATTGAGTGACCTAATGTTGTCCCTTTCATCTTTTCTTGGTTTTCTAAAAACTAGGTGGCAACTCCAAACACAAAGTTTCTCATGTCCCCTCGAGACTAACCATTTGTCCCTGTCCCATAAACGGAATGGATGTCCCATCTGGCAAAGTTGCCATGTCCCTTGGAATTGGAAAGATGTCCTAATACCCCTCTAGGACACTAAAATGCTCACAGTGGCGACTCTACTGGGGACTCTAGTTAGAGAGATCAATTTGAAAATGGCTATTTCTCATTATACTATACTCAATCATATGGAGCCCTTCATCATTGCATTTGCACTACACAATCACACGTGGATTCTTGGTCCCTATGAGCCTACAATAATGAAAAGTGATCCAATATGGTTCCATATGAGTCATAGGGTGACCGTTTCAGATTTGTCACCTTTAGCCTTTAATCGTGGTTTCTCCGGACTCATCTGACCAGAGTTTGTGATCCAAGTCCTTAAGGGGGGTGACCCAAGTTATCAAAAGAATGCCAAACTCATTGATCAGAGTCTGTAACCCTAGTCATGGGGGGGCATCCTCGCTAAAAGAGCCCTTAGCCATATACCCTCGACTCAGCCCATGTAAATAGACCAATAGAAATCTCCACTAAGATCCCACCAAGCTTTGCAGGCTAGCCCTGATGTTGTCCATTTGATATGACATTCATAAATGCTATAACACTTTTAGTTTTTATCACTGATTGACGTCATTATGTCCATTCTCATAAACTGCTCACACTTAGACTGTGTGATCCTTGTTTACCTTGCATAAGCTCGATGTGCAAGGAATGATAAAAATCATTCACCTCAATATGAATAGCGTGTGAGAACTGGCAAATAGTGACATCTTTCGATGACAGAACCTGAGCATCATCCATTTGTCCTTATCAGATCAAATAGATGGGTTAGGAATTCGACTAGATTGCAAACATTTATATTAAAAGAATCAAATTGTAAACTCTCAAACAACACTTTCATGCCTCTTGGTAAACATATCGAATATCAATGTGGGGACATGGAATTGGACCCCTCTTATTGGCTATAGCCCTTAAACACACGGGCGTGTAAGGACTATAGATGCCATTTGTGACCTAACGACTAGTCCTCACATTAATATTATACGCTTACATTGAGTGCATTTGATCACCATTTTTTAGTTTACCTCTTAATTCTCGTCAATACAAATCAAAGTAGCCTAGTCTAAGAGTGGAACCATAGTCTCCTGCTGACTATCAAGCCAAAACCCACCTAGAAAGAGATTCAATAACCATGTGGAGTGATAAGGTTAAAAGTAAGAGCTTGCATGTGTATGGTTTGCTCCTTGTGCAGGAAATACTAACCATTTTTATTCTTTTTCTTTCAATCATTCATATATAGCTTACATGTAAATAGCATACACTAACCACGATTTTCTGCAGCCATCTTGTACTTTTGCACAGACATCCCATGCATATATTCTCACCCTGTCCCTTTATATGGACACGTCATGCACACATGACTCTTCTACGGCTTATGGCATGACAAGCATCAATAATTCTTTCTTTTAGCTTATCTTATCAATTACTAACTTTTTCTCTTTTGTTGTGTTTCCTTTTTAAAGAACATTATATTCATTCCTAATAAGGCTCCATACATCTAAATATCTTGTAGTGCACGATATAATATGCATCTTATCCTTTTGAATAACATTATACATCCATGCATACATCTCACAACAATTGTACTCATACATGCACTTCATGATAGTTGCACTAACCCTATCATTTCTGCAGCCACAAACCCCAAATGCAACCCTAAAGGGAGAGCCAGAAATGGTTAGAATTCAAAATGGCAGAACAATTTAGGAATCAAAGCCTCAAAGAGTATAAAAAGGAATCTCTAGCTGGTAGTGGCCTAACTGATGTCCTCAGAGTTGAAATCAAGGCCATCCTTCGAACTGAAATCAAAAAAATCCTTAATCAAACCTCAGATTCCGAGGATGAGATAATTATCTTAAGTGGCAAGGGGGCATCTAACACTCATGGTCCCAAATTGAATAAAAAAAAAGGGGTCTTAAGCACAACTAAAGATACTAAAAATGATTATGAGTTTTACCAAGAGAAGCTTCTATAGTCCTCGCTTAGGGCAGTAAGCATTGACAAATCTGAACCGATAATGAAGAAACAAGAACTAGCCTACAAGGTCACTCAACTTGAGGTTCTAATGAAGGAAAATACTAACACCTTGACCAAAGGCTTCAATCAACTTTTCATGCTCATAAATGAACTCCTGCGAGAGCACTCCAAGCAACCCTATCGTTCTAAGCTTGATGAAGCTAAAAGTCAAGAAATGGGTAACCAGAGTTTAGTGGATTATAATCTATTGGAGTTAGTAGAATCACTTATAGACTGCCCTTTAAACTACGAAAAACCTCCAAAGCTTAACCAACCTCTCTTAATGATCTTTCAAACTCTTCGACATATAAACCTTTTACAACCTCATGAGCCAAAACCACTACCACCTCATGTCAACCCAAACCTTTACTGTCACTTCCATCAAATGTCTGGCCATGCCACTGATACCTATAGGACCCTAAAAAATGTATTCCAAGACCTTATTGATTCTGGAAAAATTGACGATCCTCATAAAATATCACGCGTTAAAACTAACCCTTTGCCTGAATACCGAGACATACCCCGTACCAAAAATAAATCACTACCTAACCATTCAATCACACCATAATAAAAAATCATCTCTTCTGGTCCACGTGAATCTCAAGCAAGTGATGGAACATCTACCTCATGAATCCCACCTATGCTTTAGAATCTTACATCCGATCACCATAAGAAGGGAGAGCAAAAGGGAACCATGGGAATTTATCCCCTGTGAAAGTCATGAATAAGTAGTATCAAAGCAGCTTGAATGAAAAAGATCAATGGAATTCTTTTCTGATGTAAATAATGAACTCTTGCTTTGCTAGTGTTAAATGTTTATGTGGTTTATCAGGCATCTTGGTGAATGCTAAATCATTTTTTTTATCATTACCTTATAATCTATTTATCATTTTTATTTATTTCACACTCTATTAAAACTGAAATTGTTCAATTCTCACAACAGCCTCATTCAAAAAAAAAAAAAGAAGAAAAAAATAATAATGAAAAAAAGAAAGGAAAAAATGAAAAGAAAAGAGAAAAGAAAGAATAAAAGATAAAAGCCCACCTAGGTGTATAGAACCGCCTAAGTAAAAAGGGGCAAAAAAGAAATAATAATATGAGGCATGTACTTGAATGAATACTTACTTTAGACATTCTCTGATTAATCATTAGATCATAAGGAGTGCAAATAAACAAGCTGCTAAACTTGCATTCTGCCTAGTTCAGCATACCATCATCAAGATCCCTAGTTTATCCCTCAGATGTGTTGACCATTTTACTATTAATACTGATCCAAATTACTCTGACTAAAAACTGCTGATCGTCTAACTCTCCCAAAGGACCTTGACCTGACAATCTAAGAAAGCCCATTACCTTAGCTCCTTAAGAAGCTAGAGCCCAACTCTCACCTTTATCATATAACATACTCATTTGCATTACATGCACCCCATGACTCATGCCCTATGAGTGTAGGATGATGTTACTCTTCCTTGCATACTAATACCATCATCATTCCATGCATACATGCATCAAATACATTCATGCATAAGCTCAAGATATAAAGTATCTTGTTTCCATTCACCTACACGTATATACATGTCCTAGGATAAGAAATAAGCTACCGTTCATCTTGTGGCTCAATTATCATGCATACATTCACATAACATATAAGTACATGGTCATCATCTAGAGGTACAACAGGCATAAATGTTGCAGTCATCATCAGAGAGCATAAAGTCAGTCATCAAGGGTACAACAAGCTATGCAAAAGCAATAATCACATGACACAAATGAATGCTACAACATTCGGGATAGATGCCCAGAATACAACACCTAGAGTCCATCTCAAAAGCCGCCAGTCGCACATGCAGCTGATCGATCTGCTCATGATAAGACGCTCACTCCCTCTCCCACTCATGACTAGCAAGAATGTACTCAGTCTGCATTAGATAAACATCATGAATCACATCTCATGCATTTATAAAAACATATGCATTTGCATAAAACAGGTATAAATCAACAAAGGAAGGAGGAAGTACGCTCTATGCTCTAGTGAACTCCATGAAACACTCTTGCGCACTAATTATAGTTGTACACCAAGAGTGGAAACAGTCACCTACAAAGCAAAAGAAATTAGATGATATAAAAATTAAGGAAAAAGAAAACCCTCACGGAGTCAGGAGACTAATATGAGTAGCATCTGACGGTGGTGTACCTGCTCTAGGAAAAGAGAAGTGTGCTCCCACTCCTATAACTGACAGCCCATACAATATCAGAGGTACTGTACTTACAAAATCACCAAGAATGGCACCACTAGTTCCCATACCACTGGCATGCGCAGTCCCCTTAGTCTTAGGGCAGCTTTCCTCGTCTGATCTCCTTTGACGACGTCTATAACGCTGCAGATAAACTCTCATAACTCATGTCATTTACTGTTTAATACTAATAAAGTTTGTTACATGCTTATGTAAAAACAGAGAAAAGACACATAGGTCAGAAGCATACCAGATCAAAAGATGCTACCTTAGAAGCGAAATGACCCTAGGATGTTCGTGAGGTCCCCGCTCTAGAACCCAAAGGCTGTGAAGGATATACCTGAGGAGATGGAGGAGGAATAAATTCACTCACCACAATATCGATCAACTATGGCCCAGAGTCATTATATTAGAAAAATGAGCTCCCTCTATTAAAACCTTAAAAGGATACCCTCTCTCAACTATGTTGAGCTCCTTTCTGACAAGCTCTCGACCCCAAAATATGTCTCTAGGAGGAGCAACAGGAACTCTCCTCATGAATGGTCTATCCTACCTGCAATAGACCTACTCACCCAAGCAGTAAGACCCTCCTCTGTGTCAAGTGCCAAACCACCCCCATCTCAATCGACTAGTCATGTCGCTCTATCTACCAACAGGGAAAAATCTATCGAGAAAACATATAGGCAAAAGGTTGTCAAAGAATAAGAAAGCGAAATCAAAATGCACTATACCTGACTATGGGCCAACCTACTAAACAAGCCCCTCGCCTCTGCAAGACTCTCGATCAAGCCAGAAGTCTTCCTGATCCATTGTGGAAGATGTAGAAAGCCACTCTCAGGCAAATGCTCAATAGTAGGATGAGGAAGCACCTCAAACTCGTAAGACCAAACCTGTCAGGAAGAAAGGAATCAGAACACTCGAAAATGAAACAATCTAAAAGTAAGAGACCATACTCACGTTCATCACAAACAAGCAGCTATAAACTTATGAGCGTCCTTTACAAGCTGCATCTAGGCCAGAACACATGTCAGCAAAAGTGGTTGTGCCCCAACTATACTTCGGCAGATCCCTCAAATTCCTTAAAATAGGAAACAATTGCATGAAGCTAGTGCTGGAGGTGTTCGAAAAGATAATGACACTCAGGAGTTAGAACAAGAAACACCTGGCCAACTACTCTGAGTTAACACGACCCGCTTTATGCTCCAATCTAACCTTCTCTATAAGCTGCGTATACCAGATCAAAGAGGAGTAACCAAACTTTATAGAAGCAGTAACACTGAGAAGATCTTTCAGCCATCTGTTTCTCACAATGACAGAGCTATACGCCTCACTCTTGAAAGGGACAGGCTCCCCAGAAAAACTCAGCCCCGTAATGGCTGCAAAATCAAGCAGAGTGATAGTCATGTCCTCGAACAACAAATGGAATGTGTGGGTAGTATCTATCCATCGATCAACAAGAGCACACATCATGGTTTGACTCGATGCATACGAGCCATAAGTAAGAGCAGAAATAATACCATCAAAGCCCTTCCCGGCAACCATCTGCTTCACACACAGAGGAAGACCCTGATAGTACGAGCTAACCTTATTAAAGCTCTAAGGCAGCTGAATGACAAGCCCATAAGATTGTAATCAACAGGTAAATTAGCTATAACATTCATCATATATTAAAACATCTATTTTTATCATTTTTACAGGAATACATGACAGCAAGAGCTAGACTGCATCAAGAGCTAGACTATAATAAGAGTTAGATTACAACTAGAGCTACACAAACAACTAGAGCTAAAATCAAACAACTAGAGTTACACAGATAACAAGTGCTACAATCAGATAGCAAATGCTAAAATCAGACAGCTAGAGCTACGCAGATAACAACTGCTATAATCAGGCAGTTAGAGCTACACAGACAGCAAGTGCTACTGTCAGACAGTTAGAGCTACATGGACATCAAGTGCTAAAATCAAATAGCCAGAGCTACACAAATAGTAAAATCAGACAGCTAGAGCTAAACAGACAGCAAATACTAAAATCAAACAGCAAGAGCTATAACCAGAGCAATACATGCAGTAAATATTAAGGTAGACAGCTAGAGCTACGGCAAGTGCTAAAGCAAAAAAGGCAAAAGCTACAGCTAGAGCTACATAGATACACGGTAGACGGTAAAACAAACAACAAGAGCTATATTAAAAAAAACTCTACGTAGCCAAAGCTGAGTAAGTAAACAACAAAAGCTAAGTAAGCAAAACTACAACAAGAGCTATCACATAAATGACTAAGTGAGTGAACTAACCGGACGATAATGAATAGTCCAAGCATGGGTCTCTAGGCTATAGACAACAGGAATCAGATCTCCCTGAGAAAGTTGAAGTGGATGAGAAAAGGCTCCACCATTGGTCCCAGCAGCCTCTATAGCTCCAACAGTAAAAGTCCATGCACCAATCTGTCCAATAACCGCCTCATCCTCTAAAACAAACTTGTCAAAAGAAAAAGGAGAAATATTCACACCACCAAAGTCACCAAGATCATCAAGAATAGGAGGGAAGTCTATAATTCCTGCATTGCGTGAAGCAACAGAACAACAACAGAAGAAAAACACTCCGAAAACAAGTTTGGGGCTTATAGAAGGTTGAAAAATAGGTAAAAATCACTTTGAACTCAAAAGCAAGTTTAGTTTATAGACTTTGGACACACCTTGGAGCACGTGACTACACGCCTAGTACATGATTATGTGCCTATGCCTTAGGCACGTGATCACGCGCCCTTCTAACCCTCACGTGCTCTAAAACTCACACACGAGCACACCGAGACCCCCGTACATGCACTTATAGGCTCCCAAACTTGTATTTCACCAAACAATGCACAAAAAATGCGTACAAATCACGCAAACATGAGCATTGCATGTTTTAGGACACTACATTTGACATCATTGTATCGAAATGTCATATCATTATTCATTAAAAAGAAAGATGAAATAAAAATGACACAAGCATGTCACATCTACAATTATCACATTATCACATCATAAAATCATGCTCGAAACACGACAAATGATGACATTATCATTGCATCATTACTGCATCATCACTACTCAATAGCGTCCTTCACTGCTTAGAAGCATTTTTATTTGCTCAGAAGCATTTTTTGTCTACTTAGAAGCATTCTTATCTGCTTAATAGCATTTTCATCTTGCCTGACACCTAAAGAGGTTATAGTGGCATTATCAGTTTGCCTGACACCTAAAGAGGTTATAGTGGCATTATAAGTTTGCCTGACAGCTAAAGAGGTTATAGTGGCATTATTAGTTTTCCTGACACCTCAAGAGCTTATAGTGGCATTATAAGTTTGCCTAACACCTTAAGAGGTTATAGTGGCATTATCAGTTTGCCTGACACCTCAAGAGGTTATGATGGCATTATCAGTTTGCCTGACACCTAAAGAGGTTATAGTGGCATTATTTGTTTGCCTGACACCTAAAGAGGTTATAGTGGCATTATTAGTTTTCCTGAAACCTAAAGAGGTTTTAATGGCATTATCCCTTAACATCACAAAAAAAATGTTAAGTACCCTAAACATTGCTATAGAATGTTAAGAACCATTGATAATGCTAGTAAGTATCAAGTATGACGCCCAAAGGGGTCGTCCCAAACTATATCCTGCATGATAGTCGAATTACCAAGCAACAACGAAGATCAAATCATAAACAACAAAAACTAGACAGACGTCCAACGACAACACAACACTCAGGTAAGTGCCTCTATCCTCAGAAAATTATTTTTGCATCTCTGCATTGCTTCATGTGTATTGACATCAACGCTAGGAGGCTATACAACACACACAAAGCATGGGGCAATTGTCATACATTGAGTTTTGACCATCCCTAGAAAGGTCCAACGATGAAAATATCCCTCCGAATATGACAAGTGTCTATTCATTCATACCGCCTCTGAAGTGTGCAGTGAGTCTAAACAAGCCGAACCGATCCTTCAGAGAGCAAAATCAACCTCTGAATCATTAAGTTTCACCTCGATTTTATGAATTACGAATTATCAGAGTGGTAAGTTGCAGATTTTGAACAACCATTGCTCAAAATGAGTAACTCATCAGACTGATGTTCGTCTCATAAGACCGGAGTCCCACTTTGCAAAATTGGAAGCCAATTTTGACAAAATAGATGTTAGAAATGTGTCTAGAAGGTCTCAAAACCCTAAAAAGCACCCTCGAAATAGCATGATCGGGGCAAGGGAAGGCCGCGTGACATGCGCAAGAGCGTGTGATCACAGGCCAGAGCGCGTGATCACGCCCCCAACATGCGTGATCACACACAAGGACGAGTGATCATGCATCCCAGGCCCGTGATCATGCATACCAGTAGTGTGATCATGCACCCCGGTACGCGTGTACATGCGTAAAAGCATGCACACATGCTCCTTGGGACTCATGATCATGTATTTTTACTTTTTCCTCTAAATAAGGGTCTCTAGCTCCCATTTCTAGAGGCAAGAGCTAGAGGGAGCCAAAAAAGTAGACGCACACTCTAAAACACTGTCAAATTGAAGACTCATGAGTCCCAATTCACACACCTTTAGCTTACCTTCTACATTTTTTGTAGAATTTTTTATACCGCTTTTGAACCAAACCCAACCACATCTTTGTCAAAGCACACCTTAAAGGTATACAGATTTACATTCTACACATCATTTTCAACCTCTCGACAAGGAAAGCTTGAAAATCCTGCAAAGCTAAAGTTTCAAAAACTCAAAAACAAGCTTAGTTAAATCTGAGGACCAAGTAATAATTTTTACACATTTATTTTACTGTTTTGCATTTTATTTTATTGCTGCTAGCAGTTGAGAAATTATTGTGATCTGTGTGATGAGTCTAGCAATTTGCATACTGGTTGAATAATCTCTGCTTTGTTTTACAAATAATAAATCATCATTTTGCATCAATATGCATTCAATAAACATAAAAGCTGACTTATCTAAGATAAAGCTTCAATATTATGGTCCAATGATGCAATCATCATTATTTACTATTTATCTCATTATTTAGAAATGCTTTATAATTATTCCTACAAGAGCATGAGTTATGTGCATCTATTTAATCATTCATGATACATCAATCATCTTTGTTGCGCTTATCTGCTGTCCGAGTAGATGAATAAATCGAATTGCACATAGTTGTGTTAACCTCTGTCTTGTAGGTTTTCTCTAGATCAGGACTAGATTTACATTTCCGCAACCTCTTTTCCTTTTTCAAATGTATTTACTAGGAAAGACTTATAAATAATTATGCTAAATTTCTTGTACCTTTCATTATTATCAATGTGCTTGTGTGAATGTGTACATATCAGCTTTCATTACCAAAACTAGGGTGTTGTGGTAGCCATATATCGAGTATTATAATGAGAAATAGTCAAAAAGTAGATAAGATCTCCTGGGCTCAAAATCTCTACTGGGGACGATACTCGTTAAGTGACCTGATGCCGTCCCTTTTATCTTTTCCTGGTTTTCTAAAAACCAGGTGGCGACTCCAAACATAAAGCATCTTACGTTCCCCCGAGACTAATCATTTGTCCCTGTCTCATAAACGGAACAGATGTTGCATCCGACAAAGTTGCCATGTCCCTCGGAATCAAAAAAATGTCCTAATACCCCTCAGGGACACTAAAAGGTCGCTCACACATAACTCGTTTGAAGACATCTCAAACTGATGCAAATCTACGTCGATTGTTTTGGTGTTGTCCCCGTTTGGAGGTATGGTCATGCCTTTGTTTTTAATGGGTAACAAATTTCATGAGTTATGAATGAAAAAGAGTATAGAAAATTAGTTGTTATTAGAAATGAGTGTTCTTGTCAGGCAATAAAATTATAATTTTTAACCCAATAAAAAAATAACTATGTATATAGTGCACTTTATTTTTTTAAAGAAAACTTTAGAAAGAATGGTAAAAAGGAAAAAAAAAAGGAATAAAATGAAGCAAAGTTTCAACAAAAAGGATCTCATAAAAGATTGAAATATTTACGTAAAATCAAAACACTAAAAAGTATCATGAAGTCCAAGTAGTAAGAAATTTAAATCTTTTTAAATAAAATTATAATTTTAAGCTTTATATATAGAGAAAATAGATGTTCGAAAAAGTTTTGCCATTTTATGGCCATTACATATGCACCAGATAAAAAAAACCCTCAAAAGCATGACTGAAGTTTAAGTTTAATTTTACATCTACTTTAAGAAAGTTTAATTTTACCATGTTAGACACTCTTATGCCACGTAAGATGGCCATTGCAGCTATCTAGCATAAGCTTATTGATGTCTGGATAGATTTGACACAACTTGAAAAGTTGAAGCAGCAAATTGAAATGATTTTGAAATTAGGATTAGTTTGATAATTGGTCTTTAGATGATGATATAATTGATCAGATGAGTTTGAAGTTTTTTGCTATGTCAGCCACTCTTATGCCATGTCATCTCTATCACAAACTTAATGTCGTTTGGATAGATTTTGAACAATTTGAAAAGTTGGAGAGGCAAATTGATACAACTTTAAAATTAGGATTAGATTGATAATTGGCCTATAGTTCAGGATAAAATTAATCATTTTCCCATTTATTTAACATCCAATCTAGTCTTCCATACACGTACGAAGCATATCGTATTGGACTATTACTTTGTGTGTGATCAAGTTACAAATGGCACACTTCAAGTTCGTTTTCTCTCCACTAATGAGTAGCTCGCAGACTAATGCACCAAGCCCTTGTCCATGCATCAGTTTCAGTTGCTTCGTGACCTTATTCCTCTTGCACAGACCAAGGACTTGCAAGGGACTGTTAGCTAATGTTTATCTTTACAGTTTTGTTGTTATTCAGTTTTGGGTCATTAGTTATCTTTTTGTTATATTAATTCGTTTCACATTTTCTGTTTACAAGTTTTGTTATACCTGTACACTTGTAACTATAAATAGTGTATTGTTGAGCTGAATACAAATATACAATACCTTTATTTCTTCTAAAAGCATTACAGGGTTTACCTAAAATATTTTCTAAAGTTAAAATATTATATTTTCACATCAAATATTCCTATTTATTTATGAAAAATTATCAATTTTTAAGCCCTTAAATTTTCAAATATTTTTCTATTAAAATCTTGAACTTAAACTTTAATTGTATTGTATTAAGTTATCTTTTTTTTTAACATATTAATTTTTTTAAAAAAATTTCTTTCTAAATTTGCGTTAAAAGGCCAAATATATATTATATTTTTAATATTTTATTATTTTAATCCAATTTAATAATTAAAGGTACGTTGCACACTGTCCATAAATAATATTTTAATCAATTAAAGTAAATAAAACTAATATTTTTATTTACATTAATTAAAGTAAATAAAACTAATATTTTTATTTACATTAATTAAAGTTAAATTAAAATACATATTATTGCAAATTAGTAAATAGTAATTAAAGCAATTTTTTTCAAAAAAATAATTAAATAATATTTTAATAATAATTAAATATAGTTAAATATTAATATTTTAATTTTGAAAATAAATTATTTTGATTATTAAAAATTTATAAATAATATTAACTTTTTAAAGCATATTAAAGGATTTGTAAATTTTTTTATATTTCACAGTATTTATACGTTAGATCTTATTTTATTATTACATTGAAAGATTGGACCTTTTTAAATATCATACATTAATTATATTAATTAGAGTAATTGATATGTTAGTATATTCACCAATGGGATATGTTCTAGACGTGAAAGTACTTAAAATTGAGGATGTTAGAATTTAGATGTGTTATATATTCGAATTCTATTAACATTAAATTATAAATTTGTCTATTTATTAATCTACTTCTTACTTGTATATATATATGTTAATTAGGCTTAAATGCGGAAGCGATTAACTTAAAGGATCCTAATAGAACAATCAAATTAACCAAAATATTAGATCATGCCATAATTATAAAAGTTACAGTAAAGGAAAACTTACTTAAAGAATCCATCACGAAAATTAAATATCCCAAGCAATAATATATATGTTTTCCTATGCCAAATCCGTAACACTTAAATTCGCCCTTTGATGATATAAGGACTTGTTTGATTCTTGATGAATGAATCAAACCCTTAGAGCAGAGTGTTTATTTATTTTATTTTTTTTGAGAAAAGAAAGACGTAACTTCCAATCTTGAACAAAACACGTCTTTTAACTTTATGCCATGTTTTGTCCAATTACCAAAAGACCATTATACAAAACACCACTTAATACTTAAATTTTAACGAATTGGCATGGAGAGATTTACACCCGATAATTGTCTCTTAAATACTACACTAATCATCAC
>CATIWM010006364.1:0-28395 GCA_949671775.1 Mallotus repandus | reverse complement strand
CCTAGAATGAAAATATGAAAATAGAATCTAACTTAAACAAAAAAAAAATCAAAATAAAATCAAAATCAAAATAACATATAACAAACATGAATAAAAAAATATATAAAAATAAAGAAATAATAAAAATAAAGAGAAATGAATATCATTAAAACATAAAAATTAAATAAAATGAATACAATAAAAATTTAGATTTTAAAATAAAACTATAGAAGAAAATAATTTGCCCTCAGATTACCTTCGAAATGATGCAATATTGAGTTTCAGCAATGCAAAACCAAATATCTTCTTCCTTCTCCAAATCAAAACTCTCTCTGGTTTTTTTTTCTTCTCTTATTGTTCTTCCTCTCCTCTGTTTTTTCCTCTCCAATCAATCCCTCTTCCCATCCCTTTTTTTTCTTTTTTTTTTTCAATAATATATATATATATTGGACTTGGGCTTTTGATGGGTTTTGGGCTTTTAAGATTCATTGGGCTTTAAGTCAATTCTTAAGAGTTTTGGGTTGTTCTGTTCCATCTAGTGCTCGTTTAATTTCATCATTGAGCTTCTGTTTTGGGCCAATCAAACCGAGCGTCCACAGTATGCCCACTATTACGAGCCGATCAAATTGGGTATCTACATATAGTAATATCAATTTCTATCTATTTTTTTAAATATAATGAGTTGACTATGCAGGAAATCATTGATACAGTACGTGTTTAAATAAACGCAGAACCATTACCATTATTCATTAAAATCAAGTAAGAATGCATACATTAATAATTGTAAATATAATTTTCATGTATGTGGTACTATTCTTCCTCATTGTCAACATATTTATGAAATAAATTTACTATTATGTCAGAGACTGGATACCCTTTCCCTTCGATAGAAATGGATTTCTATCTATAACCCCAATTGGAGAACCGGATGTCGAAAACCTTTTCCTTTTTCCCATAAAGATGAGCTGTTGTTGGGAAGAAAATTATAATCACCACTAGGCACTCCAATTATGAAGTTGTGGCACAAGCCTCATGATGAATGGATCAATAAGCTAACTCCATATTTTAAAGATGATTAAAAAATTATGGGGTTATACCAGCTTATCAAAATGAGTAAAATTAGTCAAACATTTCAGAGCAATATCCTATGTGTTGCAATGAGGTTTTGGGTTCCTAGTGTTAACTCTTTTCTATTTCCATTTGGTCTAGCTTCTATTACATTGAGAGATGTATTTTTGGTAACCGGTTTGCCAGTGATAGGACCTAACGCTCCATGTCTATTAGACTGTGACACCTGTTAAGGATGTCTGACATACATTGTATGCATATGACTATTACATAACATATCCATTAAATAACTAACTTCAACTCACAACATCAAGTAGATCACATATTTCTTATATTATACGCATACAATACGCTAGCTTTAATACAAGATTGCAAAATTCACTAGGCATGCCATGTTCAGAAAATCTGAGGACGACCTCCTGCTGACCCACCTGACACAATGCTAATGTAACTTATGCAAATGTTTCTTCAAAATCGATTACAGTTCTTGTAATCTTGAAAAATATTGTAGAGGAGTGAGCCTGCAACTCAGCAAAAGAATAACATAACATTCTATGAAAAATAAAACATTCAAGCAAGCAATATTATCAATTATCAATCCATTCAATTTTTAACTCTGAATTTTTAGTATGTACATAATTGTAATAGCATAATTTTTAGTATGTAAGCCCTGCCATAATTTTGTACAACATATTTCATTAGCCTTTATACGGAATATCAAAGAGATTCCACAACGCACACAACATTGTTATAATCATAGTGATTTCTTTTGGATAGTAATGAACTTATAATATATACAAAATTGTAATAGCACAATATTTTTTTCTGGACAATAAAGTACTTGTGAATTACATGTAATTTAAAACTTTTTTTTCCATAAATCATGGATCTCCATCCGCACACAACCCTGCCATAATCTTTTGCCAATTGTATTTTTTTTTTAAACTGTTTTATGGCATATAAAGGGGATTCCATATCGCACACAACCCTATCTCATTCACAAGTAGCATTGCATCCTCATATTTATCTAATCATATTTCTTATATTTACATATACATCAAGATTTCACCACATTGTCACTGTAATTTATTCAAATCTTCATCAACTAAATACATCACATACCACTCCACAAAATAAATTAATATCTCCCCCATAATATATAAGAAAATAACAATATACTAAAAATATACCAAAATATACCATATTTCAACGTGGCAGAATTGATAGTATAAATTCAAAAATACACCAAAAATTACACGTTATGAATATCAAAGCCATATTCACCAGATCAATACTATTATAAGTCTAAATTAATTTTCAACTAATTTCACATCGATTGGATATGTATAGAAAGAGAAACATAAAAAACATTCCACCATGGTCAAACTATCAACAAAATTAAGCAACAAAGAGTATTGCCCAAATTAGCCATCAAGAAAGCAAAATTAAGTTTCCTCCAATTTTGTAAATTACATCTCAATGTTTTTATAGGATCAAAGAAACCTCCATTTGAAGCTATAAAACTTAAGATACTACTTAAACAAGTCTACTACTCTCTATTTAACAGGGCACCCGAATTTCAGCAAAACTCATTCACATGTATAATCTCATCTCAACAACAATCAACCATCAGCACAATAATCAAAATTAAACATGTACCAATTAGAACACACATATTTCTCCTATCCAATCAACTTAACAAATAAATTTATGATTATTTATTTTTTAAGTGTTATATTCACATAGAACATTAAGTTATTCACTTACCTTTACTATTTCCTTGCTTTTGCTTGAATTTTCTTGTGACAACCTCTTTTCCAATTTTTTAAGCTGAAAAAAATCATAATTTACTTGTATTAAACACTTAATAATAATGGAGCCTCATCTAGCATGATAAAATCATTAAATTACTTAGGCGTGTAAGACTACCAACTATAATAGATTTAATAAGGTGAATTTAAAAATTCACCAAATATTCTGTACAATTAATCTCTAAATAAAACTTTCTATATCATTAAGATTATGTGTCTAGAGTAATTTGAAATTGATTTTGCTTCAATTAGAAGTATATAGAGAACGATCCTTAAGAAATAATCTACCATACTCAAACCAGCCATGGAAACTATGTAATAAAATATTTTCTTTTATTACACTAACATAAAGTCTGAATCAGATCAAGATAAAGAGAAATAATTTTAGATAACTCTTCAAAGTTTCTATAGCATCAAAAAACTCTTAATTTGAAGCTTCCTAGCTCAGGATATGATTAAAGCAATATGACTGAAAAACCAGATCCTTAGAACCCGAATTCTGCAACTTCTAAATCCTAACTTAATTCAACAAAAGTATTAAAATTACTTACCAAATAAACCTCTAAGGCCTTTGAAGATGAATATTATGGTCTGAAATGGATTCTAAACCTTCAATTTTCACTTGAAAATTCAGCTCTTTTGACAGCCCCCTTTGTTCTTTCAAAACACTCGCTCTCTTTTTTTTTCCTCTCTTCTTTCTTCTCTTTTCTATCCCGATGCTCTCTCTCTTCTCTTTTTTTTTATTAGATGGCTGCCACCTACCCAAAATCTAGCATCTTCCATATAATATCACTTATTATTTATTTATTTCTATTTTATTTATACATATATATATATATATATTATTTTTGGAACAATCAAGTGTATAAATTTTTTTTTCTTCCCTTGCCACATAATCAAATTCTAGAAAAATCTTAGTATATTTACATATATGTATATATGTATATTTTTAATCAATTTAACCAATTTAATTCCTATATATATTTTTTTTGCCAATAATCAATTTAAACCCTTAATTTATTAATTCTTGTTATGGACTTAATTGTAAACATTTATAGTCTTCTCCTATTTAACATTGGAATTAATACCACACATATCTCATGTCCTACTCCCTTTTATTTTCATAATTTCACTCTTTTTAAATATCTTCAAAATTTAAAAATTCTCGCTCCTTAATCTAGTTCGGGTCATTGCTCAATCCAATGCACTAGTCTAACTATATGCAACACTTGACTTATAATCGAGGGCACGGATGTTAAGTAGACACAGAGGATACTAGTTTGATAAAATATTCAGCTGCCTCTATAGACTTTTCCTTTTATCATTCCTTGATTCAACACAAAGTGAAAAACACTGTTGAACCATTGGAGAAGGAGCATGTTGATTTTCCTTGGGTGCTTATATATGCAATTTTTTCATGTGCCCCAGTTCAGGCAAGCCAGCAGTAGAATATCTACATTTAGCTAGAGTTGTTGCATTAAGAAAGTATTTTGTACTTGGCACTATCCTCCTGGGCCTGACCTACAGATCTCTGACTTACTACCATAGTTGTTGCCCATTCTTAAAATTTGGAGGTTCATTATGGTTGGTGCAGTTATGGTTATTTGCATATTTTCCTGAAATTCACAGTTCTCCTCTCTAAGATTCTCATATTCCTATAGGCATTAAAAAAATTTTATGCATGTCTTCTTTGGGGTTAGATGATGCACTCACTTTTTTCCAAAATCTAAATGTCGGGTCCAAGGAAAAACTTCACATTTTTCCTGGTGAAGAGTCCAGGAACACTTGGTTGGAAGTCTTCATGGACAATGGTGTTGACACAATTTTAGAATTGGTCCAGAGAATTTTCTTTTATAGTGTCATAAGAACGCGTCCAATTTTATGTGGTGGATCATCAGCATTTAATCATAACAAGCCATATTTGGCCATTACATTTTACTATCTGTTCTTTTGGGGAAGACAGTTTGGACTAGATCAATCACCATATCCTTCGACAGTAACATTAAATATCCCAACACCAACCTCCACAATCGAAGAGGTTAAAAAATTGGCTGAGACATTCAAACTTCTGAAGTGTTCAGTTATACAGACTTATCAAATCCATGTGGATGCTTTCACCAGATTTTGGTCTGACAGATACCTCAATATCATTCCAAAAAGTATTGTTGACAAAAATTTAGAAAGTAAGTTGTTCAACACAATTTTGTTGTTCTTTATACATTAAGAACATTTTTTTTGTTTCTATTATTACACTTACAATAATAATTACAATATGTTAAAAAAATGTATTGACAGGTATGCAGATGGCCATTCATAAATCTTCTTTTAATAAAAGAAAAAGCAAAACTCCAGAAAAAGGAGATTATAATAGTGAGAAAGAATAAGTTGACAAGCGAGACCGGAAAAAATCAAAGCATTCTAATAGCAATAAATCAAAAAAAATTGCAACTGGCATTAGAAGAAGATTAAGCATGATTCAAAGGATAGGGAAGTATTCTAACAATGCTGAAAAACTAAATAATATTTTTGATGAGGATGATGATGTAGAATCAGTTAGTGAAGGCGATGGCTATGGTATAGGAAATACTGATTTGCCAAATTTTCTTGATTATGTAACTGATATTTTCAACTTAGATACAACTTCACAAACTGACAGACAATAAAACACATCAGTACTTGCTGTTAGTTTTTCAGATAAAAAAAAGACAGATCTTCACCGACTCATGAGATACTATCACTTTATATTTTTAATGTACTGGTGACTATAATAATTGAATTATTCTCATTATGGAACATATATTACCATTCAAACCTAAAATGTATGTTTATTATTTATTTAGCTTGGTATGTCCCAAAGATTTCTTAATGCACTTCAAAAGGATTCTCCAGAAGATTTCATGGCTGGAGTTTATTTAGCTTGGTATGTCCCAAAGATTTCTTAAAGCACTTCAAAAGGATTCTCTAGAAGATTTCAGTTTTCTTGATGAGACCAAAATTAATGATCCACCTGCTGCGTCTTATTTAATGAGAGATGATATTGACTTAGCAAAAAATTGTGTGAAATATATTTTGCGCTAAGAGCTTCTATCTCTTGTATCTCATCAAATGGACTCCATTAAAGATGCCATGTTTGTTCTCTTGAATGCAGCCAAGACTCCGGAGGAGTTTGTAATTGTCACCATACTAATATATAGAGTAGAATCGATATTGAAAGCTTTGACTAGTTCAACCAAAACAATTAACAACCTGTCATCCAAGATTGAGGATTTCAAAGTCGAAGTCAATCATCAGAGATATATTAAAGAATGTATTGCTTCCCATATGAATAAGTTGGATGAGATCGAGAAGGAGCATAATTTTAATCAACAGCGAATTGAGATGTTGAAGAAGGAAATTGTAAACCTCGAGGCACAAGATTTGGCTCTTTCAGCAAGATCCAAGGATATACAAGCAAATAAACAAAGTGTGAGGAAGGAGTACGAGGATATTAGCAATACTCTACTTCAACATCGTGATGAAGCACTTCAATGGATGTAAGAATGCAAAAAAGCAATTGAGATTAGAGATTGTTGTTGCTCAGACTAACGTGGCCTTAGGTCTTTGGACTTATCTTCAATACGAGATTGTTTTATGAACTGGATGTATTCTAATATTATTCTACGTGGCTTTTTTTAAAAAAAAAACTTCAAATTAAAATTGAAATTATAATGTAAGCCACTGTATATATATTATCAACCAAGCCACCATAATTTATATTAAAGATTTCATTATGTTAAAAGAATAAACACCATGTTTTAAGTACTAATACATGTAAACTTAAATGTATAAGTTCAATAAAAACATTCAAAATTGAACTTATATACAATTTAAACCTCAAATAAAATTACATTAAGCATTCCATTCCATAACATACTAACATCAATATGGATCAAAAAATTTAACTCTTAAATTTCCATAAAAAAAATTAAGGTTTTCAATTTCCATAGCATTATATTGAAAATCACAAGTCTTATTAAAGATACCATCCAGATTATGAAAGGTCATTTTCTAAGTTCCAATAAAATTTATGGTGACTATATATGCCTATAAATACACCGATATTGCCTTACAATTTTTCACTCCACATAGAAAATAATACAACAATTAGTACTTTGCAAAAAATGAATAGGCCTAAGCAACCACTTGAGTGGAATATTCCTCCATCAGCACAGTCACTTGAAGCCATGTATTTTGCTGTAAGAAAACAATTGAAAGATCTCAAAGATGAAGTGAAAGAGTACATGAGAAGATACAAAAGCTTCAGGGGTAATGGTCTCCTCCAATCTGACCTTTACCACCCGTATCCTCTAACTAGCACTAACGATATTTTCCTTGAATTGGAAAAGGAGACGACTGCAAAGGAGCACCAGGAAGCTTTCAATGCTCAAATGCGACAAACAATAGTAGTGAATCCAAATGTCAGAGGCAGACCTCGCATTAGAAAAAAAGAGTTTGCAGAGGGGAAAAATTCTAAAGTTTATCTATCCCAAAATTACCCTATACTATCTATTTTCTTTTTTTTCTGTCTATGATGTAATGAAGATCGATTATCTTATATTTTAATGAAAATTTAGTATTATTTATCTAAAGTATTCTACCATTAACATTTCCAATTCATTCACATTTTAACTTTTATATTTTTCACTTCAAACTTGTCCAATACATTTTGTATTGCAATTTAAATCAACACGTTCAATGCCTTAATAATTATAAGACTAAGAACTCTTATAATTCAAATGAATTAGAAACATATTAGAAAGGTTCTACTCTTATAGTAATATTACTATCAGTTTTTATTTTTTATGGTTAAGTTATTCACTACAGACAAATTAACATGTTATTAAACTTCAAATTTCATTGTTTAAATAACTAAATTTCTTATCTTTTATTTAAACTTGGTTTGCCATATACGTTGTAATCAGAATATGTTAGCAATGAATCAAATTAAACGTCAAATTCCTTTATTTCTTATCTTTTGGATAAACTTGTCGTATAAAAATCAATTCAATTGCTTAAATGTGTGAACAATTGACATAAACAATGTCAATGGTTTATATATCTTTTGCAGAACTATGTTGTATTAATTTACAATCACTAAGGTAACTTATTGACTAACATAAGTTTACTTAGGAATGAAGCATATGTTTGCAGTGCATGACACTTAAAAAAATACTTAGATTAGAACAAGTTTCAATTTGAATTCCATGATATCTCTTTGGAAAAATAATATCACATTTATTTATAGAATATTACAACTGTATAATTTAAGCCTCTCATTAGAAAAATAATAACACTTCAATTTATGTGATTACAACAATATAATTAAATGCATCTCATGGTAAATATAATAGCATTTAATCTATCAAATTGAAATGATGATTGAGAATAATTACTAGGGAAATGTATAGTAATTAATGAATACAACGTACTGATCAAGTTTCAATTTGAATTCAATGAAAAATTCTTTATAAATTGGAAGTAGTTGTTAGCGTTCATCGCACAATTATATCAGCAATGGAAGGGAAAGATTCAACAGAATTTTTCTGTCAATCTATCCCTAATTCTTTACTGACTCAGTACTGAACTGTCAGACATTATCTCAATTTACTGAAGGAGGAATTAGTTAAACTATTCCACCATAAATTTGAAGGTACTAAAGATACAAAAGCCCAAAATTCAATCCTCAAACCACTACCTCTGGTTGCAGTCTATGACCTTTTCCTTGAAGCCAAAAACCAAAAGGAGGAGGAAAAAAGAAAGGCTATTGAGGCAGAAATACAAAGGGAGTTAAAAGAATTTGAAGAAGCTAAAGCTGAAGCTCAAGAAACTGATGAAAAAGATGAAGTAGCAGCAACTCAGGCCAATTCTTTTGAAATTTCTTACTCCAACGCTTCAACGGAATTTAACATTATGAGATGAATTGCCTAACTTTTTATATCTATTTTGAATGTTATCCTTTCTTTTATGTTTTTGTCTTTTGTAACCAGTATTCTGGTTTGTGATTTAAACCACTTAATGGTTTAATCACTTTATTTCTATAGTTTTATTAATGAAAGTTCTTTATTTGCTTCATCTATCATTTTAATTTGCTTCATAAAATGGAATTTTAAATATGAATAACAAATGCAAAATCTTTTTTTTTAAATGGCACCTTAAACAATACTGATTGAAATTATTCAGAGAACCATAGTTTAACATACGTAAAATAAATTATTGTTTACAAGTTTAAATAAAAGATAAGGTCTATAAATCCATGGTGAAGTTGTTGATCAAAGTTTAAAGTAACTCTGGTGAAGCCCTTTGTGACACTATACATTGTTCATAATTAATTTTCTGTAGATCCATCCCTGATAATTACCTACAAATATAAAATTTGATTGCATACCTTGTATTACAATTTTATTTTTGTTTAAATTTCAATAACCTTGTATTACACATGCAAAAATATCAATTTATGTTACTCGTTTGAAAATCAAATAAAATTATGTTTCAGATGTCATTGACTACAAAAGTCCTTAACATACTTCATTTTCCTTAACCTTTCATATAGTTTCACTTCATAGTTAGGCCTCCTTTTTTCCATTAACAACGTTCGTTACTAGTTTAAGCATGAATCAATGTTCCCTTGTAATGTTTAAAAATGACTAAATGTTTTGCCTTGTAATGCATGATAACCTTCAACTTTTTTATGCCTATTGCATGACCACTTACTAATTCATAATCTTCAATTGCTTGCACTTATGCTGTGGGTCAATAGTTAAACGCAATTTGCGTACTTGCCAGTTCAAAACATCAATGATCATATGCATCAGTTGGACTATCAACTACATCATTTCCAAAATCTCAACATTTGATAATGGCATTTTAATACTTAAACAAATATATATTTCTCAACATTTTATAAATCAACAAAACTATTAAATAATAATCTATATATTATTGTTTAATTTTTAATGTAATTGTTTCCCAATTGACATGTCAATGACGAATGCAATTACAATACAACCAATATAACAATAATTCAATATATCAAATGTTCCAATTACACTGTTCTTCATCCACTGACTGTTTCTAATGTTCATTTCCTTTTCAACCATTCTTAACTTCTGCTCTTCTATATTTGAAGAATCTTCATTACTTGACCCTGTCTCCTTAACTCTGTTTGTTTCAAAGAACAACCTTCATGCTTCATTTGCTTCTTTCATCATAGAGAATGACCGAAACAAACTTCCCTTAAACTTAATCACTGAATTTGCACATTCTTCCTATGAATAGTATAGATCAAGTCGCCTCCCTCTAAAAACAACATAATACTTGGCAGTCTTCTTTTTTAAATCCATAGATTTATCCTTCACTGTGGGTATATACTTTAAAAAAGTGTAACAGATATGTTTTAGAATAAAATGGTGCATGAAGAGTATTGAAACATGATTACTATAAAGAAATGACTCTTTATAATATGAAGCTCTTCATATTACTGTAAAGAAAATATTTTTTCCATCGTGAAAATATTATTTTTTTAATTGAAACTATGAATAGTATTCAAGACTGATATTAATATGCACAAATTCCCGAGATAGATGCTGGGTATATGCTCGGTACAATAACTTCAGAGGCTACAATTACACTTAAAATTCACCAGGGACAGATTTGGCTTTTCATCTCTGTTTTTCACCTTTTTTGCCCTTGAAAACCCACCTGATAAGACCAGTATACCCTTTCTAGCCACATTTTTGGGATAGATTCTATCCCTGTGGACTTTTCGTATTTTTAATTTAAATTGTAATGTATGCATTCGTACCAAATTAATCATTAAAAGATTTTTACTATTTTTATCGATATGTTCCATTCCAATCAAATTAATCACAATTGAATAAATTTTAAATACGAATTATTTAGACAAAAAAATAGGGGATATTACATAAAAAAAACCCCAACCTTTAGGGGTACTTTCAAATAAAACTCTACTCAATTTTTTTTTTCAAATATAACCACAATCTTTGGAATGTTATAAAAAAAATCCTCCTTGGATGACTGTACTGGTAATGCTGAATTTTTTGTTGAAATTTCATATACCTAGTATGCTAAGTTAAAATTTCATATACCTAATATGCTCAGTTTTTTGTTATAATAACTTTTATCTGCCTAAATAGTCTGCTAATCCAAAATGAAACACTTAATTGGAGGGGAGAAAATATCAATTTGGGGGTAAATGCATATGTTTCATCTCTTATTATCAGTACAGTCATCGAAATGGGCCCCATGAGTTATAAAAAAATAGTTTCATCTCCTATTACCAGCACAGTCATCCAATGAGGGCTTTTTTTTATAACGTTTTAAAGGTTGTAGTTATATTTGAAAGAAAAAATTGAATAAGATTTTATTTGAAAGTACCCCAAAGGTTGGAGTTTTTTATATAATTTCTCAAAAAAATAATATCAACTCTTAATTAATTTCCTAAAATAATTAGTATAAAATAATGAAACAAATGTATTTCATATTTGAATAATAATGTATGAAATCACTTTAAATTAATTATTAAAATTTTTTTTACTATTATTATAATTTTATCTGAATTAAAATAAATTAATTAAATTTTAATTTACTTTGATGCTGCGAATATTACAAGACAAAGAAATATTTAGATACATCATGCTTCTTATTTTAAGATTTTAAAAGGCATTAAAAGGAATTTTATCTTTATTTGGGCAGGGCTACAGCTGGCTATATGTTCAATTCCTTTGAGAAGTTCCAATCCTTTTAGGTCTCTTTCGTTTGCAACTTATTTTGAACAAGGAAAAAAAAAAAGAATAAGATGCATATATTGAGTAACAATTTAAGTATGTATTAATCATTTATATTTCAAATAAAAAATATATTATTATTTATTTAATTTCAATGTCATTCCGCCCATAAATTAGCTTGATGATTAGCTCACATTGTAAAATAACTATTCCATCCGAATTGTTGGCTCCTTTACAACATTATTTGATTTTGTGGTGCAATTGTGACCCATATATTTATTGCCATTGCAAGCGGTGGTGGTGGTGGACAATGAAGCCAAATCATTCCATATCTACGCAAGTACTGTATAAGACAAATCTACTATGTCTAGTGTGGTCGCATTAACTAGACATTTGATTATAAAGCAGCTAAACAAAATGCTCAAGCCAGCTGCTTCTGTCACTTGCAAATAACACAATATACAGAAAAGGAAAGAAAATATTTTTTTTAAAAAAAGAGAAGGAAGGAGAAAAGAAAAGAATAAAAATTATAAATTTTATTATGTTTGATAATTTAAAATTAATTAATGAAAAAAAATGAAAAATATTTAAAAAAGAATAAAATTTTAAATTACAATATATTTTGGACTTGAAATATTTTATATCTCAATTTGAAGTGTTATCAATTTCACCTTATACAAGGGGATGAGAGGAATAATTTTCTTTCAATTTTCTTATCTCTCTATTAACTTTTAACAGCTAAATAACACAAAATCTAATTCCTCTTCTATTACCTTCACTTCCCTTTATATTTCCTTCAAACCATGTATTATGTAAAAGACCAAATAGTAAGAAAAGTTTAGCACTATCAAAGACCAAGAAAAGTTTAGCACGATCAAAGACCCTTTTCATTATAATAGACATTTGATTATGTATCTAACTATTGAGGCTACTGCTATCTATATTAAGAATACGAGACAAGGGAAAAGAATAGTCAAGTGATAATTTTTCTTTAAGAATATTTTGACATATAAGATTTAAATCTTACTTCCTATTGTACAGTACATCGATATTTAGGTCGTATGACCTTACTAATTTTTTTTTTTTTTTTAATAAAAGAAGAGGAGAAAATTTGCTATATACAAGGAAAGTTTTTTTTTTAAAAAAAAAAAAGAAGAGGAAAATTGCTATGTAAGGGAAGGGACCTCAAATATACTTCAGTCCTTTCAGCACCATTCGTTAACCTATTCATTACACTTACAAAGTTCAAAAAGACAGTTGAAGGAGCCGAATTGTTAGTTGGCCAGCTACTTAAAATCCTTAGCATTTATTGGCGGGAAATGGACTACTCATCTTCCATGGATTGTATGTGATTTAATTGTCTTTTCTTTTCTATTTTTTTTTTGTTGCTTCATCTAGTGATCCTCTCTGTTTCTCTGTCAGACTTGTTCATTTTGCAATGGATGAATTGGAGCCTGTATCTGATATGTATTTGGATCAGAATCCACCTCAGAATGTGGACAAACCGTCTCCAAATTCAGACAAAACACCAGGTGTTTCATTCTTTGGTTTATTTTGTGCTGCGGATAAAATTGATTACCTTTTGATGTTTTTGGGGAGTGTTGGTTCCTGCATCCACGGTGCTTCACTTCCCGTATTCTTTATCTTTTTTGGCCGAATGATTGATTCTCTTGGAAATTTAGCTTCAAATCCTCACAAGATGTCTTCACAAGTCTCCAAGGTATGGCCTAAAATCAATTGAGAGTGAGACTGTCACATTCTAACATCAGTATTCAAGTGTTACGTGAGTGTTAACACTCCAACCGTTTGAGTTTCTCGTATAACATTTATAGTGATCAATGTCAGATGGCTACAAAACTAAACTTATTGATCCGAAAATAAAAAGGTGCCTGAAAAATTCTTTTCTGAATGAATTTGTCATCCTCGTGATTCATCTCATGTCTAGATTGGTAGTTCTTGGAAAAGAAACTTCATATGAAAAAAAGGGATTTATTGTCCATCTTTTGTTGCAGCATGCCTTGTATTTAGTGTATCTGGGGCTTGTGGTTTTTGCATCAGCTTGGATAGGTATGTTTCTTGATTTCCATTTCAAGAATATGATTTCAGGGAAAAATTTCGTTTTTTTTTTTTTATCACGGGAAAAGTTTTGTTAAAATATTAGCATTATGGTTGATTTTGCTTTTGCAGGTGTAGCATTTTGGATGCAAACCGGAGAAAGGCAGACAGCTCGTTTGCGTCTCAGGTACCTTCAGTCTGTTTTAAAAAAGGACATGAATTTTTTCGACACAGAAGCCAGAGATTCCAACATCATATTTCACATTTCTAGTGATGCAATATTAGTACAAGATGCAATAGGTGACAAGGTAATTCAAAATTATCAGTTTGAGTGCTTAGACTTGCATTTTGACTTGAGTGAATAACCATTGCAAACCATTTCTATGTATCCTGATGCAGACAGGCCATGCCATGCGCTACCTTTCTCAATTTGTTGTTGGATTTGCCATTGGATTTGCATATGTGTGGCAACTAACACTCCTCACCTTGGCTGTGGTTCCATTGATAGCTGTTGCTGGGGGAGCTTATACTATAATTATGTCTACCTTATCAGAAAAAGGTGAGGCTGCTTATGCTGAGGCTGGCAAGGTCGCGGAGGAGGTAATCACTGCCCCTGATTCAAAAATTGCATAAGCTTCTTACTGCTACTTGACTGATTCTTAGTTTAACTGCTTATTATTAAACTACAAGGTTATAGAAGAGCTGAAATTCATGTCTTCTTCTACGTATCAGGTTATTTCGCAAATTCGCACTGTTTACTCGTTTGTAGGAGAGGATAAAGCAATTGAAACATACTCCAAATCCCTTAGAAAAGCACTTAAATTGGGGAAGAAGAGTGGGGTTGCAAAAGGAGTTGGTGTTGGATTTACATATGGGCTACTGTTTTGTGCTTGGGCATTGCTTCTCTGGTATGCCAGCGTCCTTGTCAGGCATCACCGCACAAATGGGGCAAAAGCATTCACGATGATTATTAATGTCATTTTTAGTGGATTGTAAGTGCAGAATTAGCAGTAATTTCAGATTTTATTACTAGCTATCAATTTTTATTCTGATAAGAACAGGCCTTTTGCGTTTACAGTGCTCTCGGTCAAGCTACTCCGAACCTGTCTGCTATAGCTAAAGGCCGGGCTGCTGCTGCCAATATCATTAGCATGATCAAAACAGATTCTAGCCGCTCTGAAGTCTCGGGAGGTGGAACTGAATTGCCAAAAGTAGATGGAAAAATTGAGTTTTGCAATGTCTGTTTTGCTTACCTCTCACGACCCAATATGGTATTCGATAATCTGAGCTTTTCAATAAGCGCTGGGAAGACATTTGCAGTTGTTGGTCCCAGTGGCTCAGGAAAGAGCACTGTTATATCTATGGTTCAGCGTTTCTATGAACCGAAGTCAGGTACCTATACAACATTCGGATGCCATTTCCATTAGAGTTCTGCAACTTTTATGAGCTAATGAAATTCATTTGTAAAACTTGTGTTCACTAGGTAAAATATTACTGGATGGACATGATATTAGGTCTCTTAACTTGAAATGGCTGAGAGAACAGATGGGATTGGTAAGTCAGGAACCAGCGTTATTTGCCACGAGTATAGCTGAGAATATTCTATTTGGTGAAGAAAATGCAAGCATGGATCAGGTTATTCAAGCTGCCAAAGTTGCCAATGCACATTCTTTTGTTCAACAATTACCTGACGGCTATCATACTCAGGTGCATCATTTGTTCAAAGACTCGTGTAGGACATGAATGATATAATTGATCATAAAACAATCCAATCTACATGATTCCGTGCTTTCTTTTGTGATTTGTGATGATTTCTTGATTATAGGTGGGAGAGGGAGGAACTCAGCTTTCTGGTGGACAAAAGCAAAGAATCGCCATAGCAAGAGCAGTGCTGAGAAATCCGAAGATGCTACTTTTAGATGAGGCTACTAGTGCTCTTGATGCAGAGTCAGAGCTCATTGTTCAGCAGGCCCTCGATAAAATCATGACAAATCGGACTACAATCATTGTTGCACATCGACTGTCCACTATTCGAGATGTTGATACTATCATTGTCTTAAAGAATGGCCAAGTTGCTGAGAGTGGGAACCATTTGGACTTGATATCTAAGGGAGGCGAGTATGCAAGTCTAGTGAACTTGCAAGTATCAGAACATTTGAAACATTCAAATTCAGTAGGTCATTCTGAAGCTGCTGGGAACTCTAGCTTTCGAGAAGTTCCACAGAGTGAAAGCAACCAGGAGAATTTTAAGCCAATCTCATTGAGAGAGATGAAATCAAATTATGAAAGCGTTGCCTCAGCCAACCATGCTCCCATCCCGTCGATTAGGGAACTGCTAAAGTTGAATTCACCAGAATGGCCTTATGCACTGCTCGGATCATTGGGTGCAATTCTGGCTGGCATGGAAGCTCCTATGTTTGCCCTGGGCATAACGCACGTCCTGACTGCATTTTACTATTCAGATGCTTCTGAAATGAAAAATGAGATTATGCGGGTAGCTTTGATTTTTGTTGGACTTGCTGTTGTTACCATTCCAATATATCTTCTACAACACTACTTCTATACATTGATGGGAGAGCGTCTCACCACTCGTATTCGCTTGTCAATGTTCTCAGGTTTGCTTTCTGTCTGCATCATTTTTAGCTTGAAAACTCATTAAGCATTTGAAATTTTGAAACCTTTTTCTTTATTTTCAACTGCAGCTATCCTTTCCTATGAGGTTGGCTGGTTTGACTTAGATAAGAATAACACCGGCTCACTAACATCAGCTTTGGCTGCTGATGCAACCTTGGTACGGAGTGCCATTGCTGACCGCCTGTCAACAATTGTGCAGAATGTAGCACTTACAGTGACAGCATGCGTTATTGCCTTTACATTAAGTTGGCGCATAGCATCTGTTGTTGTTGCTTCCTTACCTCTGCTTGTTGGAGCTTCCATAGCCGAGGTATATCTTTGAGACCAGCTGACTCACAAAACAACTGGGGAGATTCAATTGTGTATTTAGAACATCCACTCACTTTAAGCTTCCTTATTTTCATGATCTGCAGCAACTATTTCTCAAAGGGTTTGGAGGAGACTACCATGCATACTCTAGAGCAACTTCTATGGCAAGAGAAGCACTCACCAATATTCGCACTGTAGCTGCATTCGGGGCTGAGGAACGAATCTCTGTCAAGTTTGCTTCTGAACTAAGCAAACCAAACAAACAAGCAATCCTACGAGGACATATTTCAGGTTGTGGCTATGGCATCACCCAGCTCTTTGCTTTTTGTTCCTATGCACTGGGCCTTTGGTATGCATCAATCCTGATCTCACGCAGAGAATCCAATTTTGGGAACATCATGAAGTCTTTCATGGTTTTGATAATCACAGCATTGGCTATAGCAGAGACTCTCGCTCTCACACCAGACATTGTGAAGGGTTCACAGGCACTTGGATCAGTTTTCAGTATTCTCCATAGGAAAACAGAAATAAACTCTCAGAATCCAGAATCAAGGGTGGTTGCTGATATCAAAGGGGATATAGAATTCAGGAATGTGAATTTTGTCTACCCTGCCAGGCCTCATATTATCATTTTTCAGCATTTAAATCTCAAAGTTCCAGTGGGCAGAAGTCTAGCTGTAGTGGGTCAAAGTGGATCAGGAAAGAGTACAATAATTTCCCTGATACTGAGATTCTATGATCCCATTTCAGGGACGATTCTGATTGATGGATGTGATATTAAAAGCTTAAACTTGAAATCGCTAAGGCTAAAAATAGGTTTGGTACAGCAAGAGCCAGCACTATTCTCCACAACAATTTATGAAAACATCAAGTACGGGAATGAAAATGCTTCAGAAATTGAGATAATGAAGGCAGCAAAAGCAGCAAACGCTCATGGATTCATCAGCAGAATGCCTGAAGGTTACCAAACTCATGTGGGTGATAGGGGACTGCAGTTATCTGGGGGACAGAAACAGAGAGTGGCAATTGCTAGAGCAATGGTGAAAGACCCTTCCATTCTTCTTTTGGATGAAGCAACTAGTGCATTGGACACAGTATCAGAGAAGCTGGTTCAAGAGGCTCTAACTAAGCTTATGGAAGGAAGAACGACAATTTTGGTAGCTCACAGATTGTCAACAATTCGTGATGCAGATTGTATTGCAGTACTACAAAATGGGAAAGTAGCTGAAATTGGCAGCCATAGACAGCTGATAGAAGAGCCTGGTAGCATTTATAAGCAATTAATTAGTTACAGCAAGAAATAAGCACCGAGTTATGAGTGATTATGTACCACAATTTGCTGCCTAAAAACGAAGATTTTCACAGGAAAATCTCCATTTTTCAAGCACTAAGATTGTTTGCGAGTTGATTAAATTATCATACGAGTCTTTGTATGTTTGAGTGTATATAATACTAGGAAGGCTACCCGCGTCATAGGCATTAAATCTTTATTTAGTACAGACATTAAGTTCGTATTTGTTGTTTGACATAGACATTAAGTTCATATTCCAATATTAATGTTTTACACAAATTGTTAGAATAAAAAAGAAAGAGCAAATACATAAAAATAAAAAATAATGTCAATTTATATTTTCCTCTGGATCATCAAGCTTGCAAGGAAAAGGAATAATTAGTTAAAATTATAATTTTTTTAACAATAATTTAGTGATAATTCCAAGGAAAAACTACAAAATGGAAATAAAAATAATAATTATTTGGTGATTCTATTGTAAAATAGCCAAATTAAAAAATTTAAATTTAACAATATTAAATTTGACAAACAAATAAATATTGAATTTTTTTTAGCCGAATTCTAAAATTTTAAATAAGGTATTTCATTAGCACATACAATTTTTTATATTAAATTTTTATTATTATATAAGCATTTTTTTTCTAAAGATAAATTGTCAGCCATGACAGTCTAAAAATAATAAGTAAAATAACAACCGATTCAATTCATATTTTAACAATAATTACAAAAAAAATAGCACTGAAAAAAAATAATGTCATTATTTTTTATTTAATTCAAAACCATAAAATATTTATGTTTAATTGCTATTTTTTTGAAAAAATAAAATTCTAAACAAATAAATAGATAAACAAAGCAAAAGTTTTTTTTAGTATAAATTCGCATATTTCTTTAAACAGCACTGCTTTCATAATACAAATACTGCTAAATTAAATAAATATATATAAGTGTTATTTAAATAAAACTAATTGTATATTTTATAATCACATGTAAAAATTAATATTATACCACAATTTTTCTAACCTTTATCAATTTCATAAATTTTATGCAATTTTTTTTTATTGACCCCATAAATTTATCTAATTTAATATTCGAATAATAATCGCTTAAGAAAGGAAGAACTATTGTAAAAAAAAAAAAGTGAAGAACCTAAGAAGTGAAGAAAAATTAGGGTGCTATAAAAAACACAATATAATCGAATTACAACACATTTATACTGTTTTTAATTTTAATATACAACAGTATTTTTTTTCAAAAAAAAATCTTTTTCTTAAATTACAAAATAAGCACACCTATTTTTCTATTTTAACAAAGACACAATACATAAGCAGCCCCTGAACTTGCCACTTTTAATCATTTTGGCCACTCAACTTGCCATTTTGCTATTTTTTCTATTTAAACCACTCAACTTGGCATTTTGCTATTTTTCAACTTGCCAATTTCACTATTAAATGAGAAAGAAAATAAAGATATTCTCTCCCCAACTTCAAAGCTTCCCTCACTGTCATCCATTATTGAGTTTGTCATCATAGTCTTGTATTTCTTTTTCTTCTTCTTCCGCTGCTATCATCAGATCAAGCTGCCAAACAAATTAACAAATCGCACTCAACAGATTGTCTCTTAGTTTGTTTCTCTACAACCAAATAAAGGTATTATTTTTTATTTTTCTCAGTTATTATGTTTTTTTGGGTTTGATTTGATTTTGGGAATGAATGCATGCATTTTATACTTGAAGAATGCACCGACATCAAATTAATATTACTTATGGGTTGGGTTTGATTTTGGGTATGAATACAAGGATGTGAGGAAAGAGAATTTGTGGTGCAGCTCTTATAGGTGGAGTTCTGGTTTATTGTGGAGCTGTTTGGCATCGAAGAATACAATGAGAGAGTAGGGGCGTGGCGTTTCTGTTAAGGTTAAGAAGCGCAATTCGAATTGGGTTCAAAGAGATCGCCATTGTCAGTGGCTATAGGTGGAGACTGAAATTTGATTTGTTTTGCTTTGATTGTTGATTATAGGCGGACAGAACGGTTATGGAATCAATAAAACGGCGTCGATTTCATAAGAGGCTTCATTGATATGCTCTCTGCTAAATTAGATTGGAAGCTTAAAATGAATTGAGCATGTCCTGCTTGCTTGCTTTTCTGATGTTACTCGGTGTAAACCAGTAGCTTCCTCCAATACTCCTTTTGAAAATGCTCTTAGCATACAACCATAAGTAGCATCTTGCAATCTAATCCTTTCATCACAAGCTCTCTTGAAAAACCATGTTACAGCATTTACCTTCCCCAAATCACTGAGCTTTTGGATGATTGAATCACAATCAGCTAGAGTACACTTCGAAAGCAACCCTTTGTCCACCATCATTGCCATCACTCTCTCGATCACTTCAACATCTCTCCATTTGCAAGCTCCATCAAGAATGGAGCTATAAATATTAAAATTAGGCTAATTTAGGCATAAGCATATTTTAGACTATAGAAATTTGGAAAGTTTACGGTATTTATTAGTTATGTTACAAATTTTGGTAAAGCTTATTTTTTGGTTTGTTGAAGTCAAACATATTTTAAAGCTATTAATTAGCATATTTCAATACATTATACAGAATTTGGCTTAAATTCTTTATGGTTTGAATGTTAGTTGTGCCAAAAAAATTCATTATTTGTGTCCTTTTCTCACTGATTAATTGAAAATTTTCTGAGTTTTATCGATCTAGCAAGCAAAGATATAATTTTTTTGCTGGATTTTCAAGTTTGTTGGGTATTGGTACTGATAAAAGAGTTATGGGTTTTTCTTTTTTGTTTTCTTATGTTCAAAGGAATTCAATCTCTGTTAGTAGCATAAGATTCTATTAAAAGAAGAGAGATGAGGATTTTGGAGTATTTTCTCCCTCAAGTTGAAGCAGTAGCTCTATTGAGCATTATTATTGCCTGTGCATGGCAAAAGGTCATTAGAGGAAGAACTACTTCATTAAAGAGAGAAAGAAGATGAGTTTATAGAGTTCTTTATGTTCTAACACGCTCCTTCGCATATGAGTTCATAGTTTTTACCACATTAGCATGCAGGGTTTAAAGATAGTGAATTATGCAAGTTGAGTGGTTTAAATGGAAAAAGTGTAAGTATATTGGCCAAAATGACAAAAAGTGACAAGTTCATGGGGCTGGTTATGTATTATGCCTTTAACAAACAATGAGTTCTTCCTTTTAAAAAAATAAAATATATGTTTTACATATTAAATTACAAAATAAGAACAACAAATTTCTTTTTACCCTATAATTTTTCATATTTAACTAAAAAAACTAACAAATATCCTATTATTCATTTGCATATTTAAAAATAATTCTTTTTTTTTTAAAGGGAAGGAAATAACTTTATTGATCAAACAATAAACTCTCCTCAAGAAATAGAGGAGGAAAAGAAAACTCATAAGGTCTGGCACATTGCAAGGTTGCTTTAGCTGCTCTATGGGCACAACAATTAGCCATCCTTTTAACAAAATGAAATGAGAAATCAATTCCTCGTTGACTTAGTAAAAGACAATCATGAATTAATAAACCAAAGTCAAAATCATCTCTTATATCATTCTTCAAACCAGTAATAACCTGTAGAGAGACCGACTCAAATTGAACCTTGAACACTTGAAGATGAGGGCACCAACGAACTGCTTCCCTTAAAGCTAAACATTTTGCCTCTTGAACAGAAGAAGGCTTCGGCATGCAGCTCCATTTCCCATACTTAACATAACCAGAATCATCTTAAAGGAGCAACCCAATACTAATTCTACCATCTTTCCCTAAAAGTTGTAGTACCCGTATTGCACTTCAACCAACCGTCTGGAGGCTTATGCCATTTCGGAGTAACCTGATGACCAAAAATGACCTGGTTGAAAATAATAATTTTTTTAAAGATTAAAGGAAACAACATAATCAATTTACTCAAGATAAAAAAAATAAATATATTTCTAAGAGATACAAAAAATGCCAAATATAAAAAACAAATGTATTTCTACCACTGTCCACTGATGAAAGAACAGTAAAATAAAAAATAAATCTAATGGGTGCCAATTGAATAAAATTTTAGTAATTAATTAACAAAATAATATTCATGCATGTTTCTTTTCATTAGAAATGAAAGCAACAAATAGATCAAATCCCTCTACATCTGCAGTTATCCCATATTGGCACAACTTCTTGCAAAGAAAGTACACATTCTCCTCACTGCAAACATCACATTCACGCTAAAAACTAAATCAAGTTATCACAAAAATTAACGATTAAGCAAAAAAAAAAAAAAAACCCATTTCCTAAACATCCATTAGTTACCAATAAAATGGGGTGTGATCAAATTGAGAAATCTGCAACCAAGGTTTTCAAATGTAAAAAGACATACCTAAAATGCCCTGATAAAATTCAAGTGACTTTTCAAGGTTTTCACACAGAATTCCAACATGGTAAACACTAATAACTCCATAATCTGCAGCCAAAACAAAAGACTTATAGCAACAAAATTTTATCAGAAAGGCCTAATCAATCTTGTGAAGGCAAAGGAGTAATATAATCAAGAAAAAAAAAAGAATCACCTATCTTCTCATTGGCGCTATTTGATTCTTTTTCAATTACAGTTGCCTCAGCAGAAAGCTTTGTTTTTTCCTTGGAAAAAAGTTCATGACACCCATGACTACCAACTATACTCTGGTAACAACTGGATGTTGGGTTTATAGATATGGGTCTAGCACTGAAACAATTCATCCCCTGCAATACATGCAAAAAAAAAAAAACTGATGATTACTAAAACATAAACTCAAATCATGGATTTTTGACGGGAATAGAATAAAGAGTGATGAATTAATAACATTACTGATGTGGTGCAAGAACAAGCTTTGGAATTCTTAGACAAATTGGATAGGCAGTGGCAGTTTCGTAATTAAAGTGAAGTTCCAAGTGTCTGATTTGAGTGATTTCGGTGGCTAATTTGGGTGGAATTGGGCCACTGATTCAAAGTCACAAGATTCACTTGTGATGCCCTATGGATTTTGGCCAAATTCCACCGTTTGGGCCTTCAAATCACTGTTTTTCTATTTCAGCAATTTTTCCTCTTTTTATTAGGAGTTTATTTAGGGTTTATTTTAGGTATATAAGCTTATTTTTCACCTTGTTTGGACGGCTTTTGATTTCTAATAAAAATTATAGACTTTGTTCATTCCAAATCCCCTAGAATTTGATAGAATCAATAGGGTTTTGAAGAATTGCAAATCGGTATTCCTTTGAATCAATGATTTTTGCAATTACCTACCTTCCGCTACATCATCCTCCAACTTTATTCGAAGAGCATGATCTGTGGAGAACTCATCAAGAATGTCTTCCACGTCGTAAGCCAAGTCTCTGAGCTCACTAACCCACATCTTCACCAATGGATCAGACATCTGCCTCTCCTCTGCATCTTCAAGCACTAGATAAATCCTCTTCAACTTAGTTTTCCACTTTTTGAGTTCTTCGACAACATATTCATCGCCAACATACTTGAGCAGGTCACTGGAGCCCAGCCTGTCAAACAAAGCCTGAAACGAAGCAGAGAGAATGCTACCTCCCACAGTGGTGATTACAGCTTCCATCGCACAAGAATCTACCAGAAACAATGAGTTGCAAGTAAGTATATGATACAGAACCAAAAAGTCAAACAAAAACGGGGCAAGATAATTGTAGCGATTGTAGCGTCTTTGGTTCTTTCTTGGTTTCATACTTTTATTATTATTTTATTAGGAAAACTACAAAAATAATGCCTAAACATTTTCGTTTTTTCTATTTTATACTTAAACTAAATTTTTTGACAATTAAGTATATGAATCAGTAAATAATTTTTAAAATGCTGTATTTACTAATATTATAATTTAAAATTCTTAACTGGAAAATTTTAAATATTCAATTGGCTTAAATGCCCTCTTTTTATATTATATACTTCATATTTTTTATTTACTCTAATTGTTATTTAAAAAAATTTGCAGGAATAGAAAATATTATTTTTTTCTCTATTGAGACTAAACTGGAAAAAATAAGTGTTATTTTTTATTTTCTATTTGATTAAATATAGGGATATGTTTCAAATTCTCATTTGACCTTTATATTTTTTAAAAAAATTATATCATATTGGACCTTTTTTTCAAAAAAAAAAACTTTTACAATCAAATTCTATAAATTAAAGAAAATTATAAGCTGAATGTTGATTAATGAAAAATTAGTTCAACTAACAAAAAGGAAATTAATGAAAATTTTTTAAAAATATATACCACTTAATTGTAAAATCTTAGAAATATTTTTTAAAAAAATTTTGAGTCTGTAAAATTTTTTATTTTATTTTTAAAATTTATGTCCTTTGATTAAAAAAATTCCAATATTTTATAAATTTTTTTGAGGAAATATTTTTTAAAAATTTTAAAAGTATAGAAAATTTTTAAAATTTCAAAAATTTGTAAGCCTATAAATTTCTTAAAATACTTTACAGGTTTAAAGAGTTTTAAATTTTTACAATAAAGTGATAAATGATTTGTCCAAGGTTTATGAGCTGAAAACCTTTAAACACGACACTATGCAATATGATATTGTAATGGCTTTATGACTGAATTCGAGCCGGTGAAGCATTGAAGCGCAAATGGAGAAAAAGACAAAAAGTTTACATAATAATTAAGCAAGTCGTTTATGATAATTGATGACAACACGAATTATTGTTTCTATTGCTATAGTGATTGGTCATTTGTAGCATTATAAAACCAAAAGAATGGAACAAAAGATAAATTACAAAAGCAAGAAAACATAATGGAACGGAAGATGTTAAGCATGTGGCTAGCACCTACAACATTGTTTTTGGTGGGGATAATCTATATACAATATATAATAGTTATATTGATGAATTTTGCCACGTCAATGGAATGTGGCACTATGTAGGCTGGGTTTATTAGAGTGTGAAAGAGGTAGGGTGGAAAGCAATCCTAGATTTGCTATGGTTATCTTTCGGTTATTTTAGGAAAAACTTCTGGCAAATGAATGGCATTGAAAAATATGTGACTTTTAGGAGAAGCAATAGCAGTGGTTACGGCTGCAACTCTCGCCTTCTGACGTTAACTGATGGTGATGAAGTCCGATCGTTGGTTGGTGATAGCGTTCCATTTGTTATGGAACGGAAGATGTTAAGCATGTGGCTAGTACCTACTACATTGTTTTTTATGGGGATAATCTATATCTACATACAATATATAATAGTTATATTGATGAATTTTGTCACATCAATGGTAGTACAATGTGGCACTATGTAGGCTGGGTTTAGTAGAGTGTGAAAGAGTGCCATTTGGCAATGTGTAGGGTGGAAAGCAATCCTGGGTTTGCTATGGTTATCTTTCGGTTATTTTAGAAAAAACCTCTGGCGAATGAATGGCATTGAAAAATATGTGACTTTTAGGAGAAGCAGAAGCAGCGGTTACTGCTGCAACTCTCGCCTTCTGACATTAACTGATGGTGATGAAGTCCGACCGTTGGTTGGTGATAGTGTTCCATTTGTTTGAGTGTCTTCAATATAAATATTGTTCTTTTGGAAGATAGGTGATATTACACCAAATTTGGGATAAGTTGACATTGATTATAGGGACAGAATGCAGAGTTCAAGTGATTTTATGAGTGTTGAAATGGTCGGTTAATATTTTCCAGTAATTTATCTTTCAAAACAATGTTGCGTTCATTTGTGCTGAATTACAGACAGTATTGGTTTCATGTTTTTAAGGGGGTATTTGTTTTATCTGTTGGGATGCAGCTGGTAGCTATTCAGTTCCCAACAGCTAATAAAAGGTGTTTGGTTAATTTTTCTTTTTAAAGGAGATGTTAGTTTTTTAACACTCCAACTGGTTCATTTTGTATCAGCTCCACTTTTGAGCTTTTTGTGAACAACTAGCTGCATTCTATCAAAATACAATTACTAAAATATCTCCATATTCTTAAAATCATATGTATGTCTATCTATTTTCTATTTCCAATAATTTTTAACTTGCGTGTAATATCCAAATGCCTAATACTATCCTTAAGATAAATTCCTTGTTACTTTTTTTTTTTTTTGACTTGGGTGTAATATCCAAGGTCGGATATCATGTGCTTGGAATCTTAGCTTTTTTTTCTCTCTGATTTTGGCTTGTAACTTTTTTAATATAGGCTTATATATTTTACCACATATAAATATCTATTTTATTTATTAGATTATGATATTATTTATTTTTTTCAATTATCTATTAATTATTTTAATAACTTACAAATCAAAGACAATAAATTTTTACTTATTATTATATATTATTTTAAAATAATTTATATAACTAAGAAATATTATAAGAAATATATAAAATTATATATACAAATAAATTATATATGCTTTTACAATATTATTAAAATGATTCCATGGATGCCTAGATTTGACCTTTATAAAAATATTATTAAAACAATATATAGTGTTATTTTTTTGTTAAATTATATTATTTGCCAAATGTGGCACAAACATATATATACACATACCTTTATAATATTATTAAACTAATTTAATGAATGTCTACATTGGTCATTAAATATTTAAACAGCAACAACTGTACATAATTATCCAAACACTTAACATTAATCAGCTAGCAACTACCAGCTAACAGCTACAGTTACCAGCTATCAGCAACAGCTTAGCTAAACAGGCCTTAAATATGTTTGATGTTCTATTGGTTTAGGAAGAAGAATTGAGTCGGTTATGCATCACTGTATTATTTTAACAGTGCAGTTATGTCTGCATGAATAAATTAGGTACAAGTAAGCAACATTTTGCTATGAAGAGTTAATACTGTTTCATCCTACAGTTCCATTATATCATTTAGCCTGTGCAGATGTAAGCAATTTCTCTGCTCTGATTTATTAACCTTTTATCATTCTTGGTTTTCATGGTTTAAGAAATCGATTCAAAGATAGAAGGGCAACAAGGATCTTTTGCAAAGAACACAAGGAACAAGCTGCTTTTCTATTTGTCATTGCAGGAACGAGGCTCTTGAGTTCAACCTTCTATTATTCTGACTTAACTGAAAAGCTTATTGGTGCCAATGCTTGCAGACAGGTGATGCATTGTACCAAGAATTAGTAGGTGTCCAGGGCATAAATTGTATTATTTGTTGAAGTGGAAAGTATATGAGCTGAATATCAGTTCTACTCAGGTTTATGGGAAGCTTCAGGGCTTAGTTTGCAGTAAAACATAACCTCAAAGAAGGATTTTCCAGACTTTATACGGTGTATGGATCAATTTATTATTCAAACTATTACTTATAACCTGATCTATTTTTCTGGAATATCAACATACACTATTTGCCTTCATCTCTATAAAATGTTCAAGATTTGATCTTCCTTTTTTACCTTCCTTTTTGTCCTCCTGGCCTTTCACATATATAAAGATATGATTACATCCCTCCAAAGCAAAATAGTAACACAAAGCTCCTCGTAAAACAAAATTTTCCCCTGCATTGCTAGCTATGATTGGCTCGGTAAATTTTGGTTTGTCTATGTAGTTAAATAAATTTTCATATCGATCTGGTCTTGCAACCGTGGCTCCACAAACACTACAACAATATGTCGATTCAGCGACGGAATTCAGCGACGGAATTTTCCATCGCAAAATAGCGACGGATTAGCGACGAAAACAGCACCTCAGTGACCGATTGTTGTCAAAAAAATTAATTGATTTATTTTAGCGACAGATAAAAAATTATGTCGCTAAATTAGCGACGGAAATTAAAATCCGTCGCTAATTTAGCGACGGATACAGTTTCCGTCGCTAATTTAGCGACGGACATTAAATTCGTCGCAAAATTAGCGACGGATACCAATTCCGTAGCTAAATTAGCGACGAAAATTAAATCCGTCGCTAAATTAGCTACGGATTTAATTTCCGTTGCTAATTTAGCGACAGAATTTTTCTAATCCGTCGCTGAATTAGCGACGAAAACTGTATCCGTCGCTGAATTAGCGACGGAAATTGTATCCGTCGCTGATTTAGCGACGGAATTTGTATCCGTCGCTATATTCGCGACAGAATTTTTATTTTCCGTCACTAATTTTCTATTTCAATACTTTATTTTCATTTTATTTCAAATTTAATCATGTTACAATATTAATTAATGTTTATTTAAAATATATATATATTATTTTTATAAAATATTATTTTTAAATTATGAAAATTGCATATGTTTTTTAAAGTTTAAATAATTATCATTTCATATTAGAAAAATTAATTAGTTGTATACAATTTCATATTGATCTTAACTATTTTGATGTGAATATTTGTGTTAGTAAGAATATTGATTCAAAATTATGTAATATTGGTACTATAAGCAATGTAAATATATATGCTATATATAATATGTTGTAGAAAGCTTTAGAGGGGGGTGAATAAGGCAATCGAATTCAAATTCATA
>CATIWM010006349.1:0-13040 GCA_949671775.1 Mallotus repandus | reverse complement strand
ACACTTTGAGACCAAGGACACTGAACAAATAAGTGAATAGAAGTCTCAGGAACATTGTAATTTCCATAAAACAATGGAACATCCAATCCCCTTTTTTCAAATTATCTTCTCATTAATTGCCACATAAAATGCTTGACTTTTGGGAGGAATGTGTTGGTGCCAAATTTTCTTTCAATTAATCTTACTCTAGTTTTCATCCAGAAAAGTTGGTCATGAAGAAGACAATAACTAATAGGGAAATTGAAAATTTTATTACCTCGAATGGAAGAAAAAGAGTATACATTAAAGACCACCTTCATTGACAAGAATCAGAATCAATAAGACAACTTACCTGAGCATCCAACCCCAATGTATGTAAAGGAATAGGAGAAATAAGTTTTAAGCTTAGACAGCCCCATATCCACGAATCATCTCAAATTTTAATTGATTTGCCATTACCAAATCTTCAACATAAACCCCGCTACAAAAGCTTTTTGCCCTAAAAGTATTGGGCCATATGAAACTAGGATGGGAACCTAAGGAGTTAGAAAGAAAATAAGAAGTTGAAAAATATCTCCCTTTAAAAAATTTTGAGCACAAAGAATTTGGATTTAATTGAAACCTCCAAGCTTGCTTTGTCAAGAACTCCAAGTTGAAAGCCACTATTTGATAAAATCCAAGACCACCATTCTTTTTAGATTGACATAAGCGCATCCAATTCAACCAACATATCTTATTATCAGAATTATTGGAGCCCTACTAAAATCTACTAATAAGTCGTTGGATATCCGCATAAAAGGTTGAAGGGAGCTTGAAACAACTTATAACATATGAACGAACAACTTATGCAATATTGAATTAAAAAAAAAAAAATTTCCCGCCCAAAATAAAAATTTCTCTTTTCACCCCTTGAGTTTCTTCCAAATACGTTCTTTCACATAACCAAATATCTACTTTTTGGATATTTCTATTAAATTACGTAGCCCCAAATACCTGTAGTGAAAAGGAATAATTTCATACTAAGAAAGTTAGCCAAATAAAACTCGCTGATAATAAGAAACATTAAAGCTGAAAGAATTAATCCACTGCCCCAAGGCTGCTTCATACCTCCTCAAAATAGCAAAAATTTAAGCACACTCAATGAAAATGGCTCTTGCAAATAAGATGCCATCATCTACAAAAAATAAATGGGAGATTGATGGATCTTGACAATTTAATTGAACACTATGAATGACATTAGTATCACAAGCCTTCTAAAATCATAGATGAAATTTTTTTCGCACAAATAATAAATAAATAGGATGCTTTCGAATCACTTTGTTGAAGACCCTGTTACCTTTTGGTTGCCATTTAAAAGGAAGGCATATGATAATGTCGACAAACATGCATGTATAAATTCTATCAGTAAATCATATGGGAAAAACATATTCTTGTCATTATTTTCATCAAAAAAATCCCATTCCACTAGATCATATGCCTTCCTCATGTCTAGTTTGATACCCAATAAACCTGACTTGCTCTTGGTCTTAATTTTAATATGATGAAAGATTTAAATAGCAATGAGAGCATTATTAATAATTAAGTTATTAGGCACAAAAGCACTCCAAGCTTCATGAATAGCTGAGGCAACACTAATTTCAAACTGTTAATAAGAACTTTTTACATAATTTTATAAATCACATTGCACAGGCTAATAGGTTTTGTATACTTCACAAACAAAGGATTTTTTATTTTCAAAATGTCAGTAATATATGTATGATTAATGTTAGCGGGCATAAGCCCCTCATTAAGAAAAGTAAGTACACATTTAATCACATATGGACCAACAATATTCCAATAGTTTTGGAAAAAGATAGCAGGCATACCATCAAGGCCAAAGGATTCGAGTGAGTGCATCTAATTAAGAGCATTAACAACTTCATCCAGAGAATCAGTTGGAATGAAAAATGGATATCTCTTATATCAAGCTGAGTAATAATAAAATCATTGAGTTCACTATCACCTGAATCATGACAAAATGCTAATAAACCTTCAAAATACTGCAAAATTATATTTTCAATATCCTCCATAGATTCTTTCCAAACTCTATTAGCATCTTGCAACCTCAAGACAATATTAATATTTTGCCTCTCATAAGATTTTTTATAAAATATTTTGTATTGCAATAACCTTTTTTAACCAAACAGCTCTAGATCTTTACTACCAATATACCACTTCATTACAAAGTAGTTGCTATAATTTATGTTTCATAGACGGAATCTTATCAAGATCATGTGCATTATTAGACGAATTACATTTAGTAATTTGAGATCTTAGCTGTTTATGCACTTGTGACTATTAAATCAAAATAGTACTCCACTTTGCTAAATACCGACCATAATAAACACCTGCTAATTGATAATAGGTACCTACCAATATTTATACCATAAAAGAGCCAAATCGCTAGAAAATCCTATCAGATTAACTAGATAAAAATTAAAATCCTGTAATATCCTTTAAATATTAGTCCATTCAGCATAAGAGAGCCTTGTCTCCATTAAAACAATAAGGCTTAGGCAATGAGCATTCACTAAGGAATGCAAAGTATGAACCGCTCAAGGATTACTTAATCCTTAGAGGTTCCATGCTAGTTAACTTATGGTAATTGGCGGCACTGTCGAGAAATCTTTGCCACTACATCTTTAACATCTAATGGCATCAGACAAACTTTTTTATTAAAATTCATGAGGGTATCCAAGATCATTAAGAGCTTCAACCTCTTTTCTTTTACCACTACCAACTTAAACTTGATTATTTTAATGTTGTAAACCAGTTAAATTGTCACTCATTTTAGAAACAGCTTAGGCCAACCTGTTGAAAAATCTTAATTATGTTACAAAACTTGATAGTTAAGCATGAGGGAGTGTAGTTACCAATTCTAATAGGACAAAGTGTACAATCGTGGGCTAAAAAACTATAGATTTCACATACTTAGTGCACATAACATTATGACTTGAACATTCATACTAGTTCTGCAACTTATGTGTATGAGCTAGCTCCATATTAATAAATTTTAAATGTTCTCCTCCTCAACAGTAATAAATAAAGCTCCAACACCTTGAGATTCCCCAAGCTATACCTGTATAACCATATTCTCCCCAAAATTTGTTTAATGAGCATCATCAAATAAAACTATATGAATTGTGGGAGAGAAATAAGTATTACCCTATACAATAGGGAAAAACATCTGGTCTATCCTCAACTTTGGACCATTTGTCAATTTAATCCTATTTTCAAAGTTATTTCAATTTGCTCCTCCAACTTTTTGATTTGTGCTAATTCTATCCAAACAATAATGGGCATGAGACAAAGCTGAGGTGGAATTCCTACGTGGCATAAGAGCGTCTTATGTGGCCATCTTACCTGATCAATTCTATCTGCAAATTTTTGAGTTGTGTCAAATCTATCCAGGCAACAAATAAATTTTGAGATTTTTTAAAATTATGTTAATAATTGTTTAATTATGCATATAAAGACTATTTAGTTATAATTGAAAGATTAAAATTAATTGACTCAATTTAGTAATTGGTTGATACAACGGCAGATTCCCACTGACAACAATAGTGCTCCCATTGGCTTGTATGGCTCAAACTCGCATTGCAAACTTATAGATCGAAGTCCTGTATGTGATTGTCTTCCTAGCTCTTGCATTCATTGACAAGACCTAGAAGAATTTGGGATGTCAGTGGAGTTTCAGTTTTGATATTTGCCAAGGCAGAAACTTTATTATTCAAGAACTAGAAAATAATGTAAAATGGAAATTAAAGAGAAAATTTTATTTTAGTTATTTTGCTTGAAATGGTCGTGGGATGTTGAACAAATCTATGTTCTTTGTTCTTTTCAGGCTCTTTGGATATGCAAAGGCATAGTCGATCGATGAACTACAAGCATTGAACTACAGCTTGAAGTCACTCAAGGCATTGACTCCTAATGAACAAGCAAAGGCAGAGCAGAGAGCATTTGCTACTAGTAAGTGGGAAAGGGACTTAAATACATGTTGTGAAATTCTCTGCATAATTTTATATTGGGGGTTAATGATAGGGACTTAAGTTGGCTCAATATTGTTATGGCAGAGGTTATGACTATAAAAAGAATCTGAAGAACACAAATTAGTCTCCATTGACATTTATTCTATGAAGGACTAGATGTGGAAGCCTCATGCCGAGATAGCATCTGATAAGCCAAATAGTTGATAGAATGCTCGTTGATTCTTTCCCGAAATGGTTTCATGGTCACTTGAAGGAGTGTGATCGTTCAGAGCTAGAAATTATTATTTGCATGATGTGGAGTATTTGGTATTTTCGAAACCAACTAATTTATGGTGCATCTTCGGTTCAGGTGGAACAGATTCTCTCACTAGCAAAGCAAATAAATATGGATTACAAGACGAGAGCTTCTGCTGTTACTGAATATCTGGTGGAGTGGGATGTTTTGGAAGCACGATGGCACCCTCCTTCAGATTTAATACTCAAGGTGAACTCAGATGCTGCTATGCTGGGTTTAAATAATCAAGTTGGGATTTTACAATTGGCGTGATTCTAATAGTCGAGTAGTTTTCTCTACAGGCAAAAATTTAACCGGATGTTTTGATGTCCAAATGGCGGAAACTCTTGTTATTTTATATGGGCTTCAGGTAGCTACTTCCTCCACATATAGGGATATAATCTGTGAGTCAGATTCTCAGGAGGCCATCCGAAACTTGTGTAACCATTGCTCTGGTTTGTCTATCTTTGACCTCATCGGTGAAGACATAACCTAAGTAGCTAATAATTTTAATTCTGTTCGTTTTTCTTTTGTCCCTAGATCATGTAACCATGTTGCTCATCACATGGCGAAGTTTGTGTTCAATTTAGGCTCTGAATTGGTTATGTGGGATTCAGTTCCCTCATCAGTTGCTCCTTTTTGTAATTCGGGATTTTTCCCTCTTGTTTAATATAAGAGCCTTTTCTTTAAAAAAAAAAATCTCATTTTCTTGTTTTCACTCATTAGCTTTACTATTGTTGAGCTCTACAAATAAAATGCAAATTTTTTCACTTCTTGAGAGTTTATGGGTGTGGTTGGAGTTTGGGATTTTATGGTCATGGTGATGGAGAGGTGGCAGTAGGATGGTGATGAAGAAGGTGGTCGTGGGTGGTGCTGGAGAGACGGGGATGTTAATGGAGTCCATTTTTTTTATTATATAATTAAAATTCATTTAATTATATATTTTGAGTTACGATGGGTTACACGTACAAGACAAACTGAGATTTTGGATTTAATAGGTCTGATAATAAAAATTTTAGACTTAATTGCTGAAAAAGTTCAAATTCGACCTACTTAATCCGACTACACAAATTAAAGGATCTAGTTGACCATTTATAAAAAAAAAAAAATTCTTTTAGAGAGAACCCTGCCAATCAACGACAATTTAATATCATTATCCTACACATCATCCTTTCCATCTCCCAAGTCAATAGCTTCAGCTTTTTTTTTTTTATCTATTTTGATAAAATCACTATTAATTGACATGAAATGAAAATTAGATTCCTGAATAGAATATAAATTATTTAGAGATTGTTACTATTTGTCCTCTTCTACTTTGCTATATTGTATTACTTACTCCCTAAAATTATGAAAAACATATTTTTATTTTTTTACCACTGTATTTTATTCTTTTTGTCAGATTCTTATTAAAATTATTTCAACTAAGTATAAGTAACCAAAATAACAGTTAATTCAAAAGGTGATTCAACCATAAAATAAAAGACAATTTTAAGTAGTTTAATTCATACACCCAATTGTTTAAATTAACAATTCAAATTAAAAAATAAATTTTAAAGCTGAAAAAAGGAATTTATACTGGATTAAAAATTATACAAACATAAATATTTCAAATTAATATTTAAGTAGAGATATTTAAATTAAAATATGTAATTAGTAATAATTAAAATTTGATTAAATGAAAGTAAAATTGGGTAATTTTTATTTTATTAAATAGTATAATCATAATTTAATGATTAGCTAATGATAATTTTAAAAAATATATTTTTAATATAAAAAGATAAATGGTAATTATTTTCTACACCAAAATTTATTTTGATAATTTCATATCATTCAATGGTAATGTTAACAAAAAATTTATTGAAATAGATAAATAATATAATATTACATACAAAAAAACATAAAAATTATATTTTTGATATATAAGAATGAAATAGTAAAATATAATAAAATAAAAGGAGCAGATGACAATTTGTCCTAATTTTAAATTTTGAAAAATATTTGATTATTTGTTTTCTCTTTTATTGGTCTATAATTCTTTAGAGTAATGATGAGTTTACATATGATTTTTTATTTATCCAAATAGAAAACAAAAGCAATGATTGACTATATTTTTTTAACAAGACAATAATTAACTATTTGAAAACTCATTTTATCAATGAAAATGAATAATAAACTTAATTTTTAAAAAATGATAATATAAATAAGTACAAGTGGTGAGGGCTGAGGGCTTGGATTTTAAAAATGTTGGTCAAGGGCACATGGTCTAGATCTGGAAGGTTGATACGTGGCAAGTTGTAGTTGGGTAAAGTGACCATACATTGTTCATTAATCATGTGACATATTACACTTTGGCTCACGTGGACAGTGTAGGACTTTGCATGGTATAGGACCCACATCACGAGCAAAAGCTGACACGTGCCATCAAATCGTTGACATGCACTAAAGTTCATGTTACTTAACCTACTTAAAAGTGACATCCTCCTGCTCCTCATTCAGATTATGCGCAAATCCCTCTTATTATTGCCAATTTAGTCCACTAATTTCATGCTATTTAAGAAAATTCATATGTAAAATGTGTAAATGTTGTTTTGATTTAACATGAAATTCGTGTGAAATTTTTTTTTGAACTTATAATGCTATTTTTTTCATCCCTTCTATTTGTATTCATTTATAATTTTATTAATTTTCTCATAATTTTAAGTTTTAACTTTTTTATTTTCAATTTTGATATTATAAATTAATTCTTATAAAAATTCTATCATTTATAAAAATAAGTTCATTTTCATAATTTTGTTGAGCTTGTATTAATATAAGCTCGGAGTCTTTATGTTGTTCAAATTTTTAATTATAATAATCAATGAGACCTAAATGACATATTTGTTGTGAAAATTAAAAGATATTAAGGATATAACTTTCGGTCATTTAATTAGAAGTTTTAGCCTAATTAATTTAGTGCGCCTCTATTTTGTTAAATTGTAAAAAGTTATGTGGTTATATGAAATATATGTGAGATAAAAAAAAAAGAAACTAATGCACTAAAATTAATTCTTCTCAATCTCTCTAATTTTTTTTAGAGAAATTATAAGATTTTCATAAAATTATAATTACATCTTAATCAATAAATAATAAAAATCATAAAACAATAAAAATTTTTACCTGAATAGTGAAGAATTTTACTATTGGTTTTAATGGTATAAAACCCTTTTAATTTGCAATCAATGATTCATATGCACCACTTAATGACTTCATTTGGTTTATAAACAATTATCTTATTTTTAAATGAGTGTGATTATAAAAATATTGTAAATTTGTCACATTAAGTATTTTAATTTATTAGATTTTACGAATAAGTTAGAGAAAATCAATTCAAATTTCATAAAACTAATAATCCAATCTGAGTAAAAATATTATGAATTCTATGAAAATCTTATAAATTTTAACAAAAAAATAAACAAAAACAAAAAAAATAGATCAAGAAATGCGTATTAATTTATTAAATTTAATGAAATTAAACAAAAATAAATATCTAAAAATGTTCAGTCGATTAAATGACTGAATTCGTTTTTATAAAAAATGAGAAAGATAAATTTGAGAGAGAGAGAGAGAGAGAGAGAGAGAGAGAGTTGGCTAGCTTTTTAGCTGTTTCCATGCCTGCCATGTTATAGCTATTATGGCAACAAGCTTACGACTTTAAGTTAATGTGAGTTGTGTTTAAGCATTGGTTCCTTCATCGTGGAGGTTAGGGTTCGCTTATCTGGAGGCATATTGTCCCCCTTTTAGGGTTTCAATGGAACCAAGCAATCTTTATCCCGAATCAACCATTACCTTTCTTTATCATGTCTATCATTCTTGTTTGCCCTATTTTAATTCTTGTTTTCTTTAGTTGTGAATCTTCCTAATCATAATCTCCTTCTTGTCTCCATCTTTTCTTGTTTTCATTTTATTGCCTATTTTTTTACTCCTTTCAGTTTTCTCATATAAATCATGACTGTTTTTGTTTTGTAGCGTCTTTAACATTACCATTGTTAATTCATCGGAAGAAAATAAATCTTAGAAGGTCTGTTTGTGCAATTCTAGTATGCAGTGACCTCCAAATTTATAGGATGTTGAATTGGATGTGATCGACGTCAGTACCCTGAGTATCAACGATAGCAATCAAAGTTCCAAAACATACTTCCTGGTGGGATCTCTATTGTGTAACAGACCATTTATTAGGGACAGTGGGTATTTTAAAGGCTTTGCGGCGTGATACAAACACTATCTTTAAAATATTGATTGTCCCCACTAATTTGCTACAGGGTTACAAATAATCTACCTTCAGGATATAACAAAGCCTAGAATTTAGAGATAGCAAATTCAATGAATTCTATAAGAACTTCTTTGTTATTTGGTTGAATAGTTGCAGAGAAAAAATAGAAAGAAAAGAATACGTTAAAAATTAAATGGCACTTAACTTGTTCTATAAATAATAAATTTCTGCAGTTGACAAACAACATTTCAAAAGGTTGTGTTTGTTAATTAACAAAAAAATAATAATTAATAAATTAACTACCTGCATTCAGGACATTTAAATTAATTATGTGCATGTGCCAAGTGCATCATTAGACTATAAATATATTTATATATTAATTAATTTATTTAATTATAGTCCAATGTCCAATGTGCTTTTGCTACCAAATTTGAAATAAATTTGGTTTCCCTCCAATTTCGCTTAAAGCAGTAGTTTAGGTGTACCCTACAAAATAAGGGATACAAAACCTTTTCCCACAAATAATGTGTGATAACCCTTCATTCAACCAACTAATATACAAGCTACATATAACAATCTCCCACTTAGCTTGTAATATTAGGTTAATCCTAGTTTCATGCGTAAAGAGAAAGTATCTTTCGATTTAAACTTCTACTTAGTGTTAGTACTTCAAAATCCTATAGAAATCATGATAGCTGATTGGTATAGTTTAAATCTAAATTTGTAATTATAGAATCAGAAATACTACACACATAATTCCAGAACCTAATGTCGAAGTTCACCATTAATTTAGCACTAATATGGCCTTGTGCTACCTCCTGAATTCATGAACATTTACAAAGTTATCCAAACTTTTGTTGAAGCGGCACCACTTCCTATGTTCATATAGGTGAAATTTAAATTTCATTAAGAGTGTCTCATTTCAACATTCACCATCCCATTTAATATGTATTCCACTTACCAATAACTTGTTATTACCCTTTAAACTTTTACTAATGTATTAGTAAAGTTGGGTTCCTGCTATTAGTAAGCTTATATAAATGGCTTTAATCCTAATCCAACAGAAGTTTTCTTAACAACATCTCTTGGTAGAGCTTTAGTAAATGGATCTGCTAGATTTTTGCAAGACTTAACATATATTACGGAAATAATTCCATCCGAGATTAATTGTCTTACATATTCATGTCTCAAGCTAATATGTCTAGATTTTTCATTGTACATTTTACTGAATGCCTTAGACATAGTTGCTTGACTATCACAATATAAGGAGATGACTGGCATCGGTTATGGCCACAACTTAATATCCAATAACATATCTCTCAGCCATTTTTCCTCCTTACTAGCAGCTGCTAATGCTATGAATTCTAATTCCATTGTAGAATGGGTTATACAAGTTTGTTTCTTTGATGCCCAAGAAACAACACCACTTGCTAGGGTGAAAACCCATCCAGTAGTTGACTTGTTATCTTTTGTACTAGTTATCCAACTAGCATTTGTATAACCTTCAAGCACAACTAGAAATTTATTGTATAATAATTCTAAATTCATAGTCTTTTTCAAGTAACCAAACACTCGTGCTATTGCTTTCCAATGTTCCACACTAGGATTACTTGTAAACCTAGATAATTTACACATTGTAAAAGCAAGATCTGGTCTAGTACAATGCATGGCATACATTAGACTTCCAATTGCACTATCATATTCAATTTGAGCAACTGATCTACCAGTATTTTCAGTCAATATAGAAGAAACATCATAAGGAGTATTTGCTTCTTTGACATTCAAATGTTTAAATTTATTCAAAATTTTATTTATGTAATGAGATTGACAAAGAGCAAAACCCCCACTATATTTTCTAACTTTGATACCCAAGATAGTATCTACCTCATTTAAATCTTTCATTTTGAATCTTGAGGTTCGATGATTCTTAGTATCATTAATTCCATGCATGTTAGTACTAACAATAAGCATATCATCTACATAAAGACATATAATCACACCAAAACTATTTGTAAACTTAGAATATATGCACTTATCAGCACTATTATGAGTAAAACCATATTCTAAAATCATAGAATCAAATTTCTTATGCCATTGTTTTGGTGCTTGCTTTAATCCATACAAGGATTTTATTAACTTGCAGACTTTATGCTCATTTCCTGGTAGAACAAAACCTTCAGGTTGTTCCATATACACTTCTTCATCCAAGACACCATTCAAAAAGGCTGTTTTAACATCCATTTTATGTACATATAAATTGTATATAGATGATAAAGCTAAAAGTACTCTTATAGATGTTATATGAGCCACATGAGCATATGTATCAAAGTAATCTATTCTTTCCTTTTGCCTATATCCTTTGGCTACCAACCTTGCTTGAATACATATTTCACATGTTTTTGTATTTTCATCTTTATATGAAATTACTCCATGTTTAGCCATATATTTTAATGATCTAAAACTAACATGTGCCAAACGATTATGCCATAAAGATAAAGATAAATTAACCATATAAACATGTGTATTATTATTAATACTGAGTTTGAACATTCCATCACATGAGTAGCCCTTTCCCACATATAAGCCATTTTTGGACAGAACTATACTATTCGACTCTAAGACAACTTTGAACCCTTTCTTACAAAGTAAATATGCAGATACAAGATTTTTTCTTATATCTGGTACATGTAAAACATTAAAGAGTAACAATTTCTTTCCAAAAGTGAAATTTAGTTCCACACTTTCTTTGCCAATGACTTTTGCAGCATTGAAATTTTCCATTAAAACTTCTTGGCCATCAGTGGCAATTTCATAGTCTTTAAAGTGATTCTTATTGTTGCAAACATGAATTATTGCACCAGAATCGTACCACCAATCATTAGATATGGTACTTGCAGCCATATAAAGTTCAGTAATCATTCCAATATGCAGACTTGAAACCATAGCAATTAATTCAATCATATGTTCCACCATATTTGCATTATTGGAATTCTGGACATCATTCTTATTGTCTTGCGTCTGTTTCTTTCGAAACTTGCATTCATGTTTGTAATGCCCATTTTTGCTGCAATTGTAACATGTTTTGCCCTTCTTAGAGTTGCTTGTTATGCTTGAATTTCCAGAATTCTTAGCATTAGCCTCAGAAAACTTTCTCTTATTTCCAGTCTTGTTCTTTCCAAAATTCTGGTTTGCTTGAACAAAATTAACTTTTATGGCAAATTCACTTGCAAAATTCTTCACATTAATTCTGGTTTCCTCTTCAATTCATAAGTGTTTTTGAATCTGTTCAACAGAAAATTCCTCTGTGGTGTGTAGTAATTTCTTCCTATAACCATTCCAACTAGGAGGAAGTTTAGCAATTATTCCTCCTACTTGTAATGATTCACGAACTACTACTTTCAAGTCTTTAAGTTTAGAAACAAGGACTTGAAATTCATGCACTTGATCAATAATAGAAACATTATCAACCATAGTAAACTCAAAAAATTTCATGATAAGGAATTTATCCACACCTTGTTTTTCTGTGTTATATTTGTACTCCAAATAATTCTAGATTTTTTTTGCAGACTTGATAGAAGTGAAAAGATCATATAATCGATCAGAAAGATTGTTGAGGATGTGTCCTCTACACATCAATTCATCTTCTTCATGTTTCTTATGATCTGCCTTCAATTGTTCAATGTCTTCTTCTTTGGGTGCAGGAATTTCTGACATGTTTGGATCAAGAATGTATGATATTTTCAGAACAGTCAATAGAAACATCATCTTGTCTTTCCAACAAACAAAATTGGTACCATAAAAACGGTCCAATTTTACAAACTCTTAACTCACAACAGCCTTGGACTCCATTGCAGGATTAATACCTTAAAATTGTTAGGAAGAGTGGGTATTTTAGAGGCTTTAATGCATGATAAAAACACTATCTTTAAGGTATTAATTGCCCCTACTAATTTGCTACAGGGTTATAAACAATCTACCTTCAGGATACAATAAAGTCTAGAATTCAAAGATAGCAAATTCAATGAATTCTATAAAGAACTTCTTTGTTATTTGGTTGAATAGTTACACAGAAAAAATAGAAAGAAAAGAATACATTAAAAATTAAATGGCACTTAACTTATTCTATAAATAATAAACTTCTGCGGTTAACAAACAACCTTTCAAAAGGTTGTGTCTATTAATTAAAAAAAATAATTTATAAATTAACTAACTGCATTCAGGGCACTTAAATTAATTATGTGCATGTGTCAAGTGCCATCATTAGACTATAAATATATTTATATATTAATTAATTTATTTAATTATAGTCCAATGTCCAATGTGCTTTTGCTACCAAATTTGAAATAAATTTGATTTTCCTCCCATTTCCCTTAAAGCAATAGTTTAGGTGTACCCTACAAAATAAGGGACACAAAACCTTTTTCCATAAACAATGTAGGATAACCCTTCATTCAACCAACTAACAGACAAGCTACATATAACAGGGCAGTGATTATAAAGTGTAAGGAGG
>CATIWM010006340.1:0-13035 GCA_949671775.1 Mallotus repandus | reverse complement strand
GTGATATCGATGCTAGGGGTCACTCACAACTTATGAGAACTAAATGTGAATAATTGGGATTTTCACATTTAAACTTGAAAGAAGTTTCAAATAATATCAAGTGTTGATATTATCTTCTCATTGCCAATTAGACATGAACCTAGTAAGTCACACTTAAAAGAGTTTCATCAAATCACTATTAATATTAATCTAATTATTGATTAAAGTATTAAATCAATTAATTAAGATTAATAGAATTGGATTTATGCTTTAAGAAATGATTCTAGCATATCATGAAATCTAATTCAAGTAAGGGTTTAATTATTAATTTATGCTTAATTAATATGAGATATTAATTAAAGTATTAAATTAATAATATATGTTGTTTCTAATTGGACTTGGATTAATGGCCCAAGTTGTTTAGGGCTAGGCCTAAAAGGGGTGTTTTGGACCAAAGATTAATCTAAGATGTTGAGAAGGCTTATAAACCTTATCTAGGCCCATTTGTTTGATGGATTAGGATTGGGCCAATTGTTGGCCCAATTTCCAAGCCTAAGTCCACATAAAAATGATATGGTCAAAATTTGGCTTATTAGGCACATGTTATCTTTTAAGCGTATATTGTTGACCAATGAAAAAATAAGGTGTATATCATATTGATAAGTGTAGAGAACGTATGTAGACATAATACATGAGATGTATTAATTCTATACACACTTCTTTGTATATTAGTAAGATATACAACTTGCATACTTATCATGACAAGTTGTATACTTATCATGTGATTATGGTTTGCTTTCTCATAATATATATATATATATATATACATAACCTAAGAAGTGTTATAAGGTTAGAGAGAGTTTGTGTAGAGACACACAAAAGGAGAGAAACACATACACAAAATAAACCCTAAGTGTTCTTGCAAGAAGATCAAATTAGTACAAGTTTTGTGAGGGTTATTAAAGAGGCTACTTACAACTATTCCAATCTAAGGAAAAAGGTGAATTAGTGGAGCTTTAGTGTTTCAGGCTATAGGCCTAACATTTGGGAGGCTAGAGCATTTAATTCAAGAGTTGAACCTAAAGCATCCTTAAAGCTTGTAGATAACTATTGTGGTCTACATTAAACTTAGGAGTTGGTAAGTTTTCTTAAACTTACACTATGCATGGCAACTATAGGGAGAAGGGAAGGGAAGGGAGGGGAAGGGAAGAGAATAAAAACTATAGATTTTATTGTGTTTGGTAACTTAAAATTAATTAATAAAGGAAAAAGGAGAAATGTTTAAAAAGGAAATAAGACCTTAAATTACAATGTATTTTGGAGTTGAAATAATTTACACCTTACTTTGGGGTGTAACCAATTTCACCTTATATAAGGGGAATGAGGGGGAATAATTCCCCTTTAATTCCCTTCCCCCTCTATTAATTTGTAATAGCCAAATAACAAAATATCCTATTCCCCTCCTATTCCTTTCCCTTCCCTTTATATTCCCCTCCATCCATGCATAGTGTTAGAGTTTCCTAGGTTAATGTATACATATATTGCTTGCCTTTAGCTATGTGTAAAATGCAAAATGGATCTTTTGGGAATGGAATTCTTCATGTTATGAGGGTTATGCAAGTAAAATTTTTGAAATTTTACCCTATTTGAGGCTTGTGCTCACCACACTTGTAAGTTGCATAATTGATTCCTTTAAGTGGTATCAGAGGCCCTTTTGCACTTTACAAATGCTAATTGATTGATAATTGCAAGTATTATGATTATGATCATTTTTAGTTGTAAGTGTTGTGACTAAACATATGTAACAATGGCTTAAATTATGTTCCAAGGTTGCTCACGATCGTGAGGAGCTGCCTCTGGGTTGTGAACGACTCAAAGTTGGCTTTCTTAATAGCTTTGGCCTATTTTCGAAGGGTTTGCGCCCCTCACAATCTGCCCTCACGAACATAAGAAGCTTGTGAGGAGCACTTTAAGCATGTGAACATCTATTTTCATGATCATATGCATGGCAAATTAGTCCTAACATGCAACAGTTGCATTTTACTTGAATTTTGCTTGTCATACATGCATGGAATGATCATGGACTTGGATTACATCCTATGTTTTATAATATAATTAATTTTATTATTTGGCATGTAATTAAATGTTAATTACATATAATTAGGATGTAATATTTGCCTTGGCATGCCAAGGATTGAATGTAATTCACAAAAGTTATGACAAAGAGCTTGAAGTGTTCAAGATAGAGATCTATGAATATGGTGACCAAAAGTTTCATGCTTTAAGGCTTTTCTTAGGCTATTCCCACTTTGTAATTTATACTAAGAGTTAGAATAGGCCTAGGAAAGGCCCATGATTACTCCTTATTTGTGCATCCATCTTGCATGTTCTATGTATATATGTGATATATATATTGTGACATGCTATATATATTTATTGCCATGCAATGTATATATGTGTGTGTGTGTGTATATATATATATATATATAATTGGCTAATGTACAAAGTGAGACCTTAATTAAAGACCCAAAAATCTTCTAAACTAAATTTAGGTCTAGACTTTCTATTGGAGCTATAACTTGCATGGTTTTAGGATTATGTGCATTGGCTATGGATACATAAGGGTGTACATAAGGCCTAAGAGATTCATGTAGTGTTATTGTAAAGCATGAGATGTTATGGATACACTATGGGACAAGAATGAAAAATAGGAGTACCTAAGGCTTATAGTGGTCAAATCCATACATTTCATTGATCTAATGATGTGGACCTAACTAATGCCTAAGGCCAAGAACGACAATGCATACTTGAGGCCCGTAACATTAGGAGCCGGATTAATGGAACCTCTTATGAGATGTGATAGATAAGAGTTATCCACTTAATGAGAACTAATATTCCAAGAATGGCAATGTGCACCTGAGGGATATTAATGACCCATTAAGAACTCCATCACTCATTAGAAATCCATCCAACAAGGGATTTCTGTTTCCTACTTTAGAAGTGTATGATTCGCCAAGTTAATGGGAGGCCATTACAATTAAAGATCAAATCTAATGGAAATAACAACAATGTCCTTTGACTAATTAATCTTGTTACCTTTTCAGAAATTTGATAATATGAGACCATCAAACCCCCTTTCAATTATACTCGACCAATATAGGCTCACGTGCCTTAATTTCATTGATCAACTAAGGACCCTAATAGTTATTTTAGCTTCCGAAAAGATTCTATATGTCTTAGAACAATGCCTACCCTATCCACTTCCCTAAAATGCTTCTCAAGAGGAGCGTGACACTCAAGAAAAATGGAAAGATGATAATATGCAAGCACATTGCATAATGTCGGCTTCTATAAGCACCGAAATCCATCGGCAACATGAGAAATTCACAAGTGCAAAAGAAATCCTACTTCATCTATAAGAGTTGTTTCGTGAACATAGTAGGGCCGCTAGATATGACATATTAAAGAAACTTTTTCGTGCAAAGATAGAGGGTGAGGATGTGGGAGTCCATGTGAACTCCATGATTAGATCAATCGAGGAGCTAGAAAGTCTAGACTTCACTATGGACTTCCACCTCCAAGTGGATGTGATCCTTCAATCCCTTCCTGAATCTTTTGGGCAAACCATTGCAAATTTACATATGAACAAAATAGAGTGTACTCTTGCAGAGCTTTTGAGCATGCTTGTGACGGCCCAAAAGAAGGGAACAAACGAAAGGAGGTTGCACTTATTGCCTCTTCTATTAATTTCAAATTAGGTATTAGTACTGGAGATTTTATTTTTAAATTTTTTGAAATATGGTACAATTCTGAATATTTTAAATCCTCGGATTTTCCCAACCCGTGCTCACCCCTGGTCGCCATAACCTCCACCACCACTATCATAACTTCCACTACCTTCACCACCACCACAACTTTCGTCACCTCTACCACCACAGTCTCATGACTTCAAATTGAAATTAATTAAATATGCACGATTGAATTTTTTTTTTAAATAAATATATTTAAAATTTACTCTCATATAAATTATAATAATTATTATTATATTAAATAAAAATCATTATACTAAATTTCATAAAAAATTATAAAAATAGAATAAAATTACAACATAAAAAATAACAAATAAATTAATTTTCTACTTTCTATTTTAAAACACAAAGGAAAAAAACTGAAAAGGAATAGATTTCAAAACTAAACAAACCCTCAATGTTTTTTCTATTTTTCTCTCTGTTTTCTTCTCTTGCTTTCCTCTGGACCCAAACAAAGGGTTAAAGCCGCGGTCAACCTCTTCCTCCTCCCTTCAGTGTTTTTCTCTCCTTCTCATTTTGGCCACAGTATATATTTTTTATTTCCTCTTCAGCCCTCTTCCTTACTGCTGATAATCTCGACCACCATCTCAGCGTCAGAGTTTTTTTTTTTTTGTTCTTTTTTTCTTTTCCTCTTCACAGTCTCTCTGTGTTTTTTTTTGTTTTCTTGTCATCCACCAGCTCTGTTATCATCAAGGCCATCATCACCGGACTGCTGTTACCACCACACCGCCCTGTAGCTATATCAATAAAACTGTCTGTCATCTACGCCAACTTGCATGTGCAAGATTATAACCTTGTTTTGATTTTATTTTTGAAATGAATAATTTTAATTTTCTTTATTTTCCCCCTTCTATCAAGTTGTTGGTAAAGTATCAGATTTTTACTTGGATGGGGAGTTATGTTTCTGGGATTTTCTTGTAATTCTTGGCAGGGTTTGCCAAATTGTTTATTGTTTTCTGGGGTTTTGTTGTTATTCTTGTGTCTAATTGATGGGTTCTTGCTGCTGTATTTGATGATTGCATTGATGAGTTTTTTTTTTTTTTTTTAACTTAAAAAATGATGCAAAACAATAAGGATTGAGTTCCTTTAACAATTAGCTAGATTAGGAGAAAGTAATTGAGAATTTTGTTTGTTCACATGCCGGACCATTTTGTGACAACAGTTGTTGAAGATCATGAGACAGCATGCTGGGGTTGTGGGCTACGCCTACTTCTTCCATCTTACTCACCTGTTTTCAAGTGTGGTTGGTGTGGAGCAATAACCAATCAAAATGAAAGGAAATGTGAGAATAAGTGCTTTTGGTGGAGGCGATTGCGTGACCGTTGCTTTGTATGTGTGCTCTTCAGCTTCATGCTTTTCATCATATGTATGTCTTGTTTCACTTCAGACTTCATAATTCATCCATCCTCTCTCTCTCCCTCTCCCTCTCTCCTTGTTCCCCCCTGAATGAAGATAAGAAAAATGAATTGGGATAATATGAAGTGTGTGCCAACTGCCATTTACTTCGAAATCTTGTTAATGGACATTGATTCTTGAAATTCATTGCTTTCAAACTGTTGTTTTAACAAATTTTGTCACTAATCTTTGCATTCCAATTATAGGGAATTTGCAAACTGTTGGAAAAAAAAATTTTAGTGTGATTACCGCCAAATATCTGAGTAACGTAATCCTTCTAATAAACAATTATTATATTAATATGTTGCATACATGGTTAAATTAATATTTACAAGGACTTGAACTGATTTGTTATTTTTCTTAAACAAATTCTCAATAGTGGCAGTTGTAGTTGTTTTGCTGCAAAATTTGTCTGCCGTATCCATGGTTTAAAACCATGCAATCAACAAAGACTTATTTCAGCATTATTTAAAATTTCTTAAGTCTTTATCTCATCTCAATTCATTTCCTGAACGTGCAGGTGGCGGTGTGTGGGCTGCATATCCTGTTGTTTTCTCCATTGGAAAGTTCTGCGGGATTTTCCACTCAATTATAACAGTTATCTTGTCCACAACTACCATTTCAATGTTTAGTCTTGCGGCCTTTAGATGTGCTGGAGCACCACCTATCGTAGAGTGGGGTAGCTACCCAGTCGTGGGAAAAGGTTTACTAGAAAATTACACATTCTGTCACTATTGTTCAAAGCCAAAGTCACCTAGAAGCCACCACTGTCGTTCTTGTGGGATGTGTATATTGGACATGGATCATCACTGCCCCTTTGTAAGTGTTAATATATTTCTAACATTTAGAAATAACAAGTTTCATAACAAATCTCTAGTACTGAAACTTAGTATATATTCATATTGACAGTTGTTCTTATTAATTCATAAAAATTCTAGCCCAACTCAATCAAGTATGCATTGTTCTTATTTAATTTATTGACACTTTAAGATTTTAGGAAATATGATGTCAACTTATAAAGTTTTTCAACACTCATAGTCTTCTCTATTATTATTATATATATAGACTTTGTGCACTATAGGCTTGGAGATAGATTCTCTTTTTGTGCTTGTAGCATGTGAATGTGATTTTATTTATGACCTTTTTTTCACATATATACTTATGTTTTCCTACTGTTTTTATTGATGAGCATTCTAGGATTTCCATTCGCATGTTATCAATAGCTCTTAAGCATGTAAAAAGTTGAAAAAAATGATGCCAATGACATTTTAAGTCCAACGTCTTTATGTCTTCTTTATATTCAATTTAACTATTTTCTTTCTAGTTTCATTCTTATTTTTTGTCCATTTCTCTCTCTTTTTTTTTTAAAAAAAAATTCAATTTAAAGCATGTAATAGGTTAAAAATAAAAAGTTAAAGGTGCAGAACTTTAGAAATAGAAGTTAAAAGTGTGAAATACATTGAAACAAAAGTTCAAGAGTGCCACAGACTTCTGAATGGAGTTTAGAGGCGACACATGTATGTGGGCTTTTTATTTTGAGTGCACGGATTTTGGTATGATATGAGAGGAAAAATAGTGTCTTTTGCTGAGTGGATCAGTTTACCAATAAACATAATGCATGCTGGTTAGGAATTAAAATGATTGATGCTACAAGTTTGAATCCAGTAAGGTGAAAGCCTAATAAATACAACATATTGAGTTGCATATCTATTCGGTGGTACTGTTTCAGTGAATTTTTTTAATAAATGTGGGTTTTTTTTAGAAAGGTGCATTTAAGCGAAGGCTTATTTCAGTCTTCAATTTTAGTAATATATATTACACAAGTAAAAATATAGATACATTGTATGAACTTGAATCAATCTTTTTTTAATTAGTAGCTGAGTAAATGAAAAGTTAATAGATTGTTAATCAATTTAATATAAATGCTCAAAGTTAGTGTTGGAAAAACTTCATTACAATTATCAAAGTTTTACAAATTAACCTTAAATAAAACCAATTATATAATCTAAATAAATTATTTTGGCTAGAATAAGCTGAGGTATTGAAGCCAAAGTGGATGCGCTAAACAGATTGGAGGGCTAACTCTAGTTTGGAAAGGAACACCTCAACCATTATACAGCCAGAATAGGATCAAATTGATTACTATATATGGAATGCAAATTTTCAATTATTATGAAAAAAATTGTGCCTTATTCACCTCTTGATAGCTTCTAAATCTCTTATATATATATATATGTATATATATATATTTATATATATATTTTTTTTGCAGAATTGTTTTCTGTAGAATTTCCATTTCTTTGTCATACTAAGCATTCCATTCAGTTACTATTTAAGAAGAAAATTAGCTACAATATGCTTGTATGGTGATAACAGTACAACTAATTTTAAAATCTTTGGCAGATCGGAAATTGTGTTGGTGCAGCAAATCACCGGCATTTTATTTCCTTCCTTATTTCAGCAGTCATCAGCACAATATATGTTTCAATCATGTCTGCTTTTGTGTTGATGCATGTATGGCCGCCATTACCGCTCAGATCTCTGGGCTATTTAAGTGGGATGAACGGCTATGCAGCTTGGAGATTTTTGAAGGACGCTGTTATTGCATTGCTAAGTTCGGCAATGTTTCTTTCCCCAAGAGGACTTGTCCTTGTTTACCTCTTTTTTGCCAATGTATCGGTGGAGATAGGGTTAAGTGTGCTTCTATGGCAGCAACTTTGTTTCATATACCAGGGTACAACTTATTTAAGTCACTTAAGTTCTCAGGGAAGTGATGATGTTGGAGTAAAAGACTGCAAAAATCTGTTTCGTTTCTTTGGTTGCCCATATTTTGTTTCAAGATTCTTGCCCATTGTTTGGAATTCTCCTAAGAGACACGAGAAGCGAAATGAATGATTAAAGGATGCCATTGTTGTTTTTCCTTGCAAATGTAAAGTCTGTGTCACTCTAGCTTTTCCTGCTAAAAACTTGATCTTCTTATGTTGTTGTTAACAGTCTTAAGCATCATCCAATTACTTGGAGGCTTTTGCAAATTTGATGTGCTGACACTTGAGTGAAAGATGGAGAAAATCAGATGGCAGTATGCTGTGTCAGGTTATCTTCACTGTTTCCTGATACTGGTGGAGAAACAGCAATGTTGGGACTTGAGAAATTTTGTGCTTTATTTCTACATTGTCGGAGATGCTTCGGTCAATTTACATGGGGAAGTGGGCATTAGTTTATTGGTTTTCTTTCCGTTCTTTGGTCCAAGAATGGATGATTTTGTGAGGAAGGAAATGCTTGGCAAGAATGCAGGTGCTATTGTATTTGATACAAGCCTGGATTAGCAAATATAGAATCACGATCTCTTTCAATTTCTGTCTTGTTAATGTTGTATTTGACTTGTTATCCCATTGATAATGTGCTAGTAGCAAGGATATTATCATCTACTACAATCCTGTGCTTCTATCACTGCACAGGATTCATAACAAAAGTGAAATGGTGGTGATCAGAGGGCAATCCTGTGTTGCAGCTTTACAAAATTGGGCATTTTGTGGGTGGAAGCTGAGGCAATGACGCTATTGAACAACAGGGGACTGTTACACCACCTTTTGGTATTAAACCTGCTCCATGGGTCAAAGGGATCTTGCAAGAGCAAAATGAGCAATTGTAACAGGATGACTTAAAAATTGGAAGTACAAAGCTGGAGCGTGATTTATCTACTTCATAAATGATTGAAAGCCTTTAACGGGAAATTAAATAAAATACAATATGAACAAGCTGAATGAATATATGGTCTTTAGACCAGCCAACAAGCAAAGATTAGGAATTTTGCGAGTTTTACTTACAATAACATTTACCCTTTAATTAGTTTAATTTCATTAACCCTTTCGATAGTTCAATTCCAATAAGAAATTTATTTCATTTTTAAATAAATTTTGAATAAAATTCATTTGCAAATAAATTTAAAATTCATTTGAATGAAACACATTTTATCAATAAAAATAAATTTAGTGTTAATAATTCTATAAAATTAAGAAGTTAGAATTAGAAATGAATTTTATAAAGTTTTCATTTAAATCAAGCATGCTCACTTTGCAAATGAATTTTATAAAATTTTGTGAAATTTATTTAAATCAAATACAGTTTTAAGAAATTCTACAAAGATCATACAATTTCAATTTTGTGTAGACCATATTGGCTATAGAAATTCAATTAAGTATATCTTACCCAATTCTAATCCAATAAAGTATGTAACGAAATATGTGGCCCTGAAATAAATTAAATATCTTAGCCTATGTCTGGTACTCCCAATCAATTTATCCAGAATTTCTCAAAAAAAAAAAAAATCAGATAAGCTTATATCATATCCATACGCATACGATGCCTGCTTCTGGTGTGTGTAGGAAGAGAACAAGAGGAGATGTCAAAAGTAGGGCATTTTTTATCATCTGTTAGAACCATGAAAAGCATCCCCAGCTTGTATTCAGCAAAATTTCGTTCTCCTACTGCCAGAACTGTTGTTGTTTCCAGAAGAAAAGACTTCACAACGGTAATAGTACAGTCCTTATTTACAACACTTGTTGATCTCTTCCACCGTTTAAAGCAATTAGCAGAGCTGCTATTCATGCATTGTCTTTTTTAGTTTGATGTAAGTTACAATCTGCTTGTAGTGGTACAAAGCTATTTGCCTTGTTAAGAGGAGTGAGTGCCAGGGGCCAATTGGTCCTTGGCATTTATTTGGTTGGCTGTGTTACTAAACGACTTAAATTTGTGCTCTCTCTGATGACAGATAACCAAAAAAAGTTGCAGAACTCCCCGGCCGCTGATCACAATATCCACAGCAGATGGGAGGTGGCATGGACATTGGAATTCTGAATACCAACTCTCCCTTAAAGACCTGCACTTGGAAGATTTGATTGAAGACGAACAAAACGATGCTGAGGTTTCCATCAATCTCAGCATCCAAAAGGTCATTTCCAAACACTTCTTTAATTGAAAGTTGAAACACACTTCAAATGAAAGGACTTTCTTTTCTTATATTTATTAGTATTTTAAAATCAGAACATGTTTTTCTAGCAGCATGCCAGCTTTGGTTTCTCAGTGGATGGAAGGATCATCACATCTTTCACCAGAAAATGTAGCAATTGTTTTTCTCCATACTGCAGACAGGTTTGAATTGGGCTCTGATAAGCTTTAGCTTAGTACCTAAATGTATAGGGGAGATTTTTATTTACGCCCAGTCTACGAACCAACACTAATAATTACATAACATGTATTTTTTACGTGTTTTGTGCTTTGGAATTAGATGATACCTCAATCATCCAACAGTTTGGTGTAAAATGCGAGGCCGTACTCTGGGTGTGGATAAAGATTTCCTATAAATGGGACTGATCATTGATTGCTTGCTTATACTGTACTTAATTATTTACCTGTAAACTTCATCTTTCGGATTTCTCATGTCAGATTGATACCAACTTTAATGTCTGGATTCTGCCATCCAACAAAGACAATGGTGCAACCCATCTACCAGAAATAGGCGGCGACGATCCATCATTAAGTTCACTAAACCATGATCTTTTTTTCTTTTCTGTATCTCTCTCAAATATGAAAATTAACACCGCTAGCCATTGATATTGCAGGTCATATATGTTAAGCCAGGATATGAGGCTGATCTCGATTCATTAGTACAAGATACAATCAGGCTTACAATCTCTGTCAAGGTTTCTATCAATAAACCCGTAAAAGAATTTTAAAAAATTCGTATCATATTGCAGCACCCTACAGCTAAATTTGTAATTATGCAGGACACTTGTTCAGAGTCTTGTGAGAAATCTGAACCCACATTACAATGTAAGTTTTCTTGAGTGAACTTCTTATAGACAATTAGCGTAAAGCTCTAACGGGCAATTACCAAAGTATATCTGTTTCCTATTTTACTCGCAGATATTGGGCGGAAGAATGCAGCTTCCATTGACAAGAGGTGGTCTAAACTCCTGGAGCTGAAGAAAGCAACTCTACGAAAAAATGCATAAAACTATTCATATATATATATACACACACGCTTTTGCTTTGTACATGTAGAGTAAATTATTTTCAGGACGTAATACATAATACATGTTAGTATATATGTGCTATAGTGCCATTATTGTAATATAAATGATATTGTACTTTTATTGGCAATAAAATATTCTATTTGAGTATTCATCCTTTAGCATTATGTTAAATGAGTTTATTATCAAGAGCGGACAATATGAGTGACAAATTCATTTAGTATATAAGCTATAAAATGTTCGTAATCATTGAATTAATATATGCGTAGTATTAATCCGTAGACTATCATCTTTATCTATTTTTATTTATCGACTTGATATGAGATAGCAGAATAAACATGTGGATATTAATGTGATGGGTGGATTGAACTATGACATAAGATAAGTGATTGCACGGAAATTCACTTTTGTCAACAATCACTATCTTGGACAAAATGGTGCATATGGTCCTTTGACCTAAGGTGACATAGTCATCCATATATGGTCGGTTAGATCTATTACTGGTTACATACATGTGCTAGCTACGTATGAGTGTATGGCGTGTGGTGGCTCTGATTGGTTATAAGTAGGAATGAGTGATTGGTTAAGATGGATTACATAGAGTAAACCGGGATAAGATCCTATACTATCTAAGTTGTTTTCGATGAATAATTGCCTGGCCAGGTCCAACTTGACTTATCCGAAAGAGTTTTGGTGCTAGAAAGAGTTTCTAGTAGACTTCATGTTTTATCGAGAATTGAACTGAAGATGAGGTCATATGATTAACGCAATTAGAGTTTGACTTGACCATGACTCTACCTGATATTGCCATATTGGGATCTTGTAATGAAGGGACATTGAGTGCACTGTAATTATGCTCTATGGTTCTTGTGAATCTATGTATAAGATTCATTTCCAATTCAATAGTCGTGATATCTATGCTAGAGGTCAATCACGACCTTATGGGAACTAAATGTGATTAATTGGGATTTTCACATTTAGATTGGAAAGAGTTTCCGATAATATTAAGAGTTAATAGTATTTCCCCTTGCTATTTGAACTTGAACCTAGTAAGTCACACACACATACGAGTTGCACCGATAACGATAATTATTAATTAAAGTTTTTAATTAATTAATTAATTAATTGAATTGGATTTTCGCATGTGCGGGGATCTATCATATCTGAAAATCTAATTCAAGGGTTAGGACTATTAATTTGGAATTAATTTAATATGTGATATTAAGTTTAACGACCAAATTAATATTTGCCATCAATACTAGTTTGGATATGAACCATGAGATGGGCCATATACATGTAGCTTAATGAATGATGTATGAGCTTAGATGATTATGTGTATTAGTGAGATGGACCTTATTTAAGTGTTAAATAAAGCCCATATACCTAATTATTGAATATTGTAGAGATGAGCTCATTTAGGAGTTAAATAAGCCCAACTAGTTAGTTAAAGCTCACTTATTAAAGGAGGTGCCACATAAGCAAGAGCATGTGATGCTTATGCTTGCATGACCACATGTGCTTTCCATGCAATGTGACACCATGGCAAGGTGTCATAAGCATACATCTTTAGTTAGTGGAGAATCTCTACATGCATTGGGTTATTTATTTAATGCTAAAAGTAAAAAAGTAAGTAGATAATCTCTACATATATGAGATGGTTTATCCCATACTCAAGCTTGAGTTAGTGGAGGATCTCTACACATGCAAAATTAGTCTCTCACTTATACACTTAGTTAGTGGATATTCTCTACACAAGAGAACTTACCACTTCAACTAGAGAAATTAAAAAACACAAAGAGAGAAAATAAGAGAGAGTTATC
>CATIWM010006321.1:0-10265 GCA_949671775.1 Mallotus repandus | reverse complement strand
TTTTTTTTCTATAAATGTATGTAATAACATGTGCTTGTGGCATAATGGTGAGACATATTTGAGACCAATAATATGTTGTTGGTTCGAATCCCACAACCAACACTATTTTTTAGTGTCAAAATACTAAAAAATGGGACTGCTAGGACTCGAACCAAGGTCCCCAGCAAGGAAAGCACGTGTCCACTCTATTAGGATACCAAGCATTTGATTATTTTTTGTCTTTTTTTTCTTTTATTATATATTTGGGTAACTGTAAACCAGACCGCCAACCGACAACAAAATCCACGGGTTGGTTCAATTTTGAGTTTTTGAAAAATTTAAAACCCGAATCCACCTATTGCTTACCCCTAACTAAGGCAATTCCTATATCACCACTTTCTAACAATGCATTCCACTCCTCATCACCCTCATCCTCCTAATCAAATATTGGCTCATCTTCAACAACTGCTCTCTTCATAATACTCTTATTCCTACTCGTCGTCACTAACCTCCCCATTTGAATATCCATGGCGATTGTAATATTCGTGTTGGATTGGATTTACTTGATTTTGATTGCCCATAAGTTTAATTATCCTCTTTGTTAACTATTCCCTTACATGCTCAAATCGGTCATCAATTATCTCAAGAATCCATTGTTCCATATCATGTTCATAAATATTATTAAGACGTTACTGTCTTTTAGGTGGCATGATTACAAATGATCAATTTGGCTCTGATATCAATTAATGTGGTGAAAACTTTAAAGAAATAAAATAAAATAAAAGGACAAAAATAATAAAAGGGACAAATATTGTATTATGTTGATTTGATCACAAATACTGAAAAAATAATCTTTTTTTCTTTTAATTAAAGATTTTAAATTGAATTTAATTATTTGACTTGTGCTTACCCCTAATATATGTGTAGGTTGCAAATATTGAATTTTCCTTTTTGCATTATTACCATTTTTATAGCCGGAAGAGATGATCAATAAGCACATTGAAAATTCTAAATTTATATCAATTAATTATTATATCTTTTTTTTTTTGATGGTCAACAAGCAAATTGAAAAATTAATTATTATATCAACAACCTAAGAAGAGGTTCTTTTAATGTTAGTTCATGTGCTTGTTTGATGGTGGCTGGCACTTGGCAAGAACAGGGTACATCTTTGATGAAAAAGCTTAGGGTACAATTAATGAGTACATTTAATGTGCCTGTTTGATGGTTGTTGGCATAGGGTACAATTAATGAATACTGATATTGCAGCATTTCATTGTATTTATTTTTAGGATGCAATGGGAGTGACTAAATATTTTATTTTTAAACAATTGGTGATTACAAAATATATTAACGTGTTTAGTTTTGAAAAATATTTTTTATTTTTTTTTAATTTTTAATTTTATTTGTCTTTCAATTTTTTTATTTTTTAAAATAAAAAATAAAAAATAAAAAATCAGATTTATTTGTTACTTTTTATTTTTCAGTTTTTTATATTTTTATAGCTATTATTTTTAATGAAATTTATTTTTATAACTTTTTTATCAATATATTAATTTTTATTATGATATTATGTGATTGTGATTAATATTAAATTTATTTATTCTATAAAAAAATTTTAAATTATGCACATTTAATAAATTTTAATAAATCAATTTATTTAAAAAATAATATGTCCATTATGTATGGTAGAGTATAAATAAAAAATTATATTTATAACAATTATAAAATATTTGTAAATTTATTTATAAATTCATTCATATTTAATTAATTGTAATTCAAAGTAATGAGGTTGTAATGGTGGTGGAGGAGGTGGTGGTGGTGGTGGTGAGGTGGAGGTGATTGGTGAAGGCGGAGGTGGTGATGGAGGTTAGTGGAGGTGGAGGTGGAGGTTGAGGAGGTGGAGGTGGTGGTAGTGAGGTGGAGGTGGGGGTAGTGGTGGTGGTAGAGATGGCGGCGGCGGCAAAGGTTATATCAGTAATAATGGTTGAAAAGGTTGTAGTCAATGTTAAAAGAAAAAATTTATAAAACATCTTTTATTAGTTTTCTAAAGTCTTTTATAATTTGAAAATTTTGAAAAATAATTTTTTAGTTTTCTAAAGTTAGAAAATATTATAACTAAACAATAACTTCTATTTTTTACTTTTATTGAAAAAAATTCCTGGAAAATAGGACATGTTCTTAGTTTTTTTATTTTCCAAGCCTCTTTTGTTCAATGTTCTTTATTTTCCAAACTGTTTTTGTGTTATATAATGTTTTATTTTCAATGTTCTTGATTTTCTTCTAACATTTCAAACAATTACTTTTTCAATAAATTAAAGCCTTACGAACTAAAAAAATTCTTGCAAATTCAAAACATGCACCGCCAACACGTTATCATTTAGTTTTTAATGCAATCTAATGTTGTCCTTACTGTTTAATATCTCATCGGAGAACATAGATTGAAAGATAATTTATCATGACAATATTAGTTACTTTTTCTTTAATTTTATTTCTTTATTTTGATTTCTCTTTTTATCTTCACAATTTAATCAATGGTACCACCACAAATGTACAAAAATTTCTACTCAAGAAACTTGGGTTCTCTTTGATATATATATATATATATATATATATATATATACTTACAACATATAAATAAAAATAAATATATAATGTATTAAATAAAAATAATAAAAAATAGCCTGCACAATACGTGGCTTTACTGCTAGTGAATTTATAAATTTTAGACATTTGAAGTATATGATTTAATTTTATGTGTATTTTAGTAATCTATTAATTAATATCATTGATAAAATATTAATATATTTTTAATTTTTAATAGTAAAATTATTTTATATTTGATCTATCATCAATCTAACTATTTAGATATTTTTAAAACTTATTTTTTTTATTTCTAATAAAATTAAAAATGCAACTTGATTTTATTTATTATGGTTCATTATAACTAGATAAAAATGCTATATATAATTTTACTATTAAAAATTTATACTATTTTGATATTAAATTATATTTTTTATAATATTAGTGACTAAAATTTAAGTAAAATGAAATCACAAATCTTAAAAGTTAAGAAAAATTTGCATACTAATGATTGAAAAAACATATAATCATATAGTACCTTTTTATACTTTTCTTTAGTAAAATATTTCCAGCCATCCATCCATCCATCCATCTATTTCATTAGTAAGTTGCGCTGTCACATACTTTTAGTATTAAATAATTGAGTTATCTATCAAATTTTCAATACCCAGGTAGAAAAACGTTCCTGGTAGGACGTGATTGAGAGAAACGGGATTATCGTTATCACATGTTCTCTAGATGATAGAAACAAATTCTTCTTAATTAGTACAAGTAATTTTAATGTTTTCATGCAAATTTAGGTGCAATATAGATTACAGGGAAAACTCTACTAGATTTTACGTAGAAAATTTAATACCATTTATTTTCATTAAATGATTGTTAATTAGATTTACTATGGATTTCAAAAGCATATAGTTTTTTCATTTTCTATGTAAATGAATTAAAAATATATGATAATTACTATGTAAATAATTTAAAAATAATTAATAGCAAAAAACAAAAATAATTATAAAAATATTTTAAAATTAAGAGAACAAATAATCATTAATAGAATAAATAAAAAATAAAATTATTTTAGTAGAGAGAAAATCACTTTAAATTTTAGGTAATTAGTTTGATTTAAGAAAAAAAAAAAAACTCAAGTTGTGTAAAGGTTTGAATTTAGTCCCAAAAACTCTTGCATGCTCAATCTACTTCAATAGATTGGAGTTGGTGGGGTTAAGTTAGGTGGAGACATAGGTTTGATAATAAACTAAACTTCTAAAACCCTTGTGTCTCAATTCTCTTCTTTCCTAATTCTGAATTTTGTTTTTATTAATTAAGTTTTCTTAATCCTCAATCTTAATTAGCCCCATTCATCCTTGTTAGCCTATCTCCTATTGTTAATAGAATTGCATTCCATGTATAACTCTTACACAACAATTACTCTTGCATACCATTATATATCTAATGTAACCATTATTGATTCGATATATCAAATACATAAAAGCTTACATGGTATCAGAGCATTCATCCTGATTTTTTTTTCTTCTACATCCCTTTTCTTCTTACCTAAATTCTTTTCTCTTCGACTATCTTCTTCCATCTATTTTCAATGTCTAACATAAATACACAACTTGCTTTACCCACCACTACTCCTACATCAACCACCACTCATCATTCCTTTGCTATCAAACTAACACCCAATAACTTTTTAGCTTGGAAAACTCAATTTCTACCATTACTAAATTATCACAATATTACCATACTGATTGATGGTTCTTCCATAGCACCGGCAACGACAATTCCATCTACTACTGATCCCACACAAATGGTCCCCAATCCCGCCTACACTATATGGTTTCAACAAGATCAACTCTTGCTCTCATGGTTGCACTCATCTCTTACGAAGAAGTGTACACCTATGTAATTGGCCTTACCTCCTCCCATTCGGTTTGGCAAGAACTTAGCCAAGCTTTTGGTTCGATCTCGCAAAATCAACAATTCCAGCTACATATAGAACTTCAAGAGCTTAAAAAGAATGACATTCTTATATATACCTATCTTCACAAAGCCAAGTTTGGCCGACGAGTTAGCATCAATTGGGCGTCCTTTATCCATTTCTGAGTTCAATGCCATCATATACAGAAACATAGGTACTGAATTTCATCCTCTTATTTCTACTCTTAACCTCCGTCCTGAACCCGTCTCTTTTCAAGAGCTTCATAGTCACTTCTTGTCTCATGAAATACTTCTTTGAAATTTTCATGAGCCACCATAAGTTCATGCTTCCTACCGAACCTCTTCATAATCCTATGGTCGTCCACCTTTTTCCCAGGTTATCCCTCTTCTCCAAGGCATCATTTTTCCTCTGGAAAATCTTTCTCCTTGCAACCTATCACCTGTCAAATATGTTGCCTTAATAATCACTCAGTAGCCAATTATTGCAGAAGATACAATCAGCGATGTCCCAACAACACTGGTATACAAGCAAACTACACCTGGTATGATTCTCGGTCTACTCCTCTTTTGCCTCTTCCCAATTCGGTACCTCATCATGCAAACTCCACTTCACTTAACAATATGAACTCCAGACACAGGTGCTAGCCATCATATGATCCCAACACCGTACGCTCTCTATGACATTCAACATTATCAAGGTAATGATCAAATCCGGGTCAGAAATGGCCGAGGTTTGCCTATAATTTCTAAAGGTACTGCATTTTATCCATCTCTGCATTCCAAACCCTTTACATTAAAAAATGTTTTTCATGTCCCTGCATTAACTAAATCATTGTTATCAGTTCAAAAATTTACTGCTAACAACTCTTATTTTTTGAATTTTGGCCTGATTATTTTGTTTTTAAGGACTAGAAGACCAAGGAAACCCTATTACGAGGACCGAGTGAAGATTGATTATATAGCCTCTCTCCTTCTATTCCAACCGCATTTTCTAATGACTTAATTCCGTTTGATGATTGGCATGCACTCTTGGGTCATCCTCAACTTAAAACTGTTTCTTCAATAATTGCCTAGAATAAATTATCTTCTTCTAGTTTTTCTTCCAAGACTATTTGTCATGCTTGTAAGCTAGGAAAGTTTGCTAGACTATCATTAGCATCTGTTCAACATACTAGTCAGCGTCCTTTTGACATTATTCATTCAAATGTTTGGGGTCCAGCACCCATATTATCCAATGTAGGTTTTGCATATTTTGTTCTTTTTATTGATGACTTTACACGATTTACATGGATTTATTTTCTTAAAAATAAAAGTTAAGTCTTCTCCATGTTTAAAGAATTTGAATCTTTGGTTTATCGTCAGTTTAATTTAAAAATAAAAGCATTTCACTCGGATTGGGGTGGCGAATTTCAAAAATTAAATTCCTATTTTAAACAAACTGGCATCGTTCATCGAATTGCTTGCCCATACACACATGAGCAAAATGGCATTTCAGAGAGAAAAATTTGCCATATAGTTGATGATCGTCTTACTTTATTAGCACATACTCACATTCCATTTTGTTTTTGGCCATATGCTTTTCAAACAAATGTACAATTAATTAACTACATGCCTAGCAAAGTTGTTCATAATGCTACACCATTTGAATTGTTATATGAAAAATCTCCAAAATATAATGAAATTCAAACTTTTGGATGTGCAGCTTATCCATGTCTAAGACCATATAACAAAAATAAATTTTCTTTTAGAACTACTCAGTGTGTCTATCATTGAAATTCCCAAACTCATCATGGACATTTATGTTTAGATATTGATAAAGATAAAATCTATATAGCTAGAATTATTTCATTTGATGAGAGTTTATTTCCTTCTAAATTTCACATCAGTACTAATCCTTCTCAACCATCACCTCCATCTCGACCTTGGTTAACCATCACTCATCCATCATTGCTCGGCACCTCAACATCAGGTAAGAATTATGTACTTCCTTCTACTCTTTTTTTATGTTCTAACAGTTCCACTCCTATCCAAACACCTACTCTTACTCCCTCGAAGACATCTACATTATCTCAAACTTCATCTCATTCACTTCCACGTATCATGTATCACTTATATTTGCACCTTCCATTAGTCCGCCAACCACTTTATCCTCGCCAACCAAACCCGATCACAACCAATCTCCTGGACTTCATCTCATTGTCGACCTTAGCAAATACAACACTCAACCAACCAAACCAACTCGCACCCATCCAATTGTTCTATGGTCATCCACTTTAAACAAATGCCATGCACACCTTGCTACTAACACAACACCAAAAGCCGATTACCTTCAAATAGAACCAAGAACATTTGCCCAAGCCACTAAATATGCAAAATAGAATAATGCAATGTTTGAAGAAATTAATGCACTTCTTGTTAATTCCACTCGGACAATGGTTCCAAAACCTTCTAATGCTTATGTTGTTGTTGTAAGTGGATATACGGAATTAAAAGAAAATCTTATGGCAGAATTAAAAGATACAAAGCTCACCTTGTAGCTCAGGGATTTACTCAAAAATCTAGTTAGGATTACAAAGATATATTAGTCCGGTTATTAAAGCTACCACCATCCGTACAATTATTGCCATTGCTATAATGAATCATTGGCCCATTCGCCAACTGGATGTGTCAAATGCTTTTCTTCATGGGCATCTTTCCGAGACTATATTCATGGCACAACCTCCAAGTTTTACCGACTCCTCTAATCCTGATCATGTTTGTCAATTACAGAGATCATTATATGGCTTAAAATAAGCCCCACGAGCTTGGTTTCTAATACTAAGTACTTATTTACTCTCCTTGCATTTTATTGCTTCCAAGAGTGATCACTCTCTTTTTATCTATCGGTAAGTCAGTGATGTGGTTTTTATTTTATTCTATGTGGATGATCTTGTTGTAACTGGTTGAATTTGACTTTTGTTCTTGATATAATTTCCAAACTCAAAGGTGAATTTCCTATGCGTGATCTAGGCAACCTCTACTACTTTCTTGGCCTTAAGGTCCATCAACATGATCATGGAATTGTTGTTTCTCAACACAAATATATTTGTGATCTTCTTGATAGAACAGGCATGCTTGATTCCAACCCTTGTCATACACCAATTGCCATTGCTCAAGAAGAAGATTATCGCAAGTATATATATTGGTGCACAGCAGTACATCACCATTACCCGTCCTGAAATTACATTTGGTGTGAACAAATTATGTAAGTTCATGCATAATCCTGGGCCTTCTCATTGGACTGCTCACAAACGCATGCTTAGATATCTCCAAGGCACATGACGAAAAGGTTTATTCTTTGATCACAATTCCTCTCTTCAACTTTCATGTTATACAGACAATGATTAGGGTGGTGAAGTTGATGATCGTTGCTCTACAAGTGGTTATGGTATTTTTCTAGGCTACTCCCTCATTTCTTGGATGGCCAATAAATAACCAATAGTAGCACAGTCCTCTATAGAAAGTGAGTATAAGGCAATTGCTCATGCCAATGCAGAACTTATTTGGATTCGGTCTCTTTTGGGTGAACTTGGTTTTAATTATTCTCAAGCCTTATTACATTGTTACAATATTGGTGTAATCTACCTAACTTCTAATCCGGTTTTTCATGCTCGTACCAAGCATATCGAATTGGATTTTCATTTTGTCAGGGAACAAGTCTCTAATGGCTTTCTCAAGGTTTGCTTTCTCTCTACACATGATCAAGTTGCTAATATCTTTACCAAGCCCCTCTCCATCACTCGATTTCAATACTTGTGTGAGCATCTTCCTCTTCGTGATGGTCCTGGGCTTCCGGGTGGGGGAGGGGGATAATCTGATTACAGGGAAAACTCTGTCAAATTTTATGTAGAAAATTTAATATCATTTATTTTCATTTAATGATTATTAATGAGAGGTTTCAAAGGCATATAGGTTTTCCATTTCTATGTAAATGAATTAAAAATATATGATAATTACTATGTAAATGAATTAAAAATAATAATAAATAGCAAAAAAATTATAAAAATGTTTTAAAATTAAGGGAACAAATAATTGTTAATAGAACAAATAAAAAATAAAATTATTTTAGTAGAGAGAAAAACACTTGAAATTTTGGATAATTAGTTTTATTTGAGTGAAAAAAACTCAAGTTGTGTAAAGGTTTGTATTTAGTCTCAAAAACTCTTGCATGCTCAATCTACTTGAATAGATTGGAGTTGGTGGTTGAAAAATTTTAACTTGGGATTAAGTCAGGTGGAGACATAGGTTTGTTAGTAAACCAAACTCATAAAACCCTTTTGTCTCAATTTTCTTCTTTCCTAACTCTGAATTTTCTTTTTATTAATTAAGTTTTGTTAATCTTCTTCTAAAATCTTAATTAACCCTATTCATCCTCCCCCTCTAGAACACTTATAGTGTAAATATTGTCACTTGAGTTCTTTTGTTTGATATTTGATTGTGTTGTTGGTATCTAGATTTAAAGATTAATATGTTGAGTTGTAAACTTATGGTTTATATCACTATTCGTATGTGTGGGATAATAGGGAAAACTCTACCAGATTTTATGTACAGAATTTAATATCATTTATTTTCCTTAAATGATTGTTAATTAGACTTTCTATATATGGGCTTCAAAAGCATATAATTTTTTCATTTTCTACGTAAATGAATTAAAAATATATGATAATTACTATGTAAATGAATTAAAAATAATAATAACTATCACAAAAAAAAACAAGTATAAAAATATTTTTAAATTAAGGGAACAAATAATCATTAATAGAATAAATAAAAAATAAAATGATTTTAGTAGAGAGAAAAACAATTGAAATTTTGGGTAATTAGTTTGATTTGATTAAAAAAATCAAGTTCTATCAAGGTTTGAGGTAAGTTTAACAAACTTTTGTAGGCTCAATCTACTTGAATAGATTAGAGTTGGCGGTTGAAAAATCCTAACTTAGAGTTGGTGGAGACATAGGTTTGTTAATAAACCAAACTCACAAAACCTTTGTGTCTCAATTATCTTCTTTCCTAACTCTAAATTTTCTTTTTATTAATGAAGTTTTCTTAATCCTCTTTTAAAATCTTAATTAGCCCTATTCATCCTCCCCTTAGAACACTTATAGTGTAATTATTGTAACTTGAGATCTTGCGTCTGATATTTGGTTGTGTTATTGGTATCTAGATTTGATGATTAATATGTTGAATTGTGAACTTGTTGTTTGTTTCACTATTTATAGGTATGGGATAATCCGATTACAGGAAAAACACTACCAGATTTTATGTAGAAAATTTAATATCATTTATTTTCATTAAAATATCTTTTTATCAAAAAAAAGGTTTGAGGTAAGTTTAACAAACTTTTGCAGAATCAATCTACTTGAATAGATTAGAGTTGGCGGTTGAAAAATTCTAACGTAGAGTTGGTGGAGACATAGGTTTGTTAATAAACCAAACTCACAAAATCCTTGTGTCTCAATTCTCTTCTTTCCTAACTCTGAATTTTCTTTTTATTAATGAAGTTTTCTTAATCCTCTTTTAAAATCTTAATTAGCCTTATTCATCCTCCCCTCTAGAACACTTATACAGTAATTATTGTAACTTGAGATCTTGTGTCTGATATTTGGTTGTGTTATTGGTATCTAGATTTGATGATTAATATGTTGAATTGTGAACTTGTTGTTTGTTTCACTATTTATAGGTATGGGATAATCCGATTACAGGAAAAACACTACCAGATTTTA
>CATIWM010006305.1:0-44715 GCA_949671775.1 Mallotus repandus | reverse complement strand
AATGAAAAATAATAAGAAAAAAATGTTGAGTAAAAAAAAATTGAGAAAAAATAAATGAAAACAGCATAATACAAAAAAAATTGTTAAAAAAAACAAAAAAAATATTAAAAAAATATTAAAAAAATATAAAGTAAAAAAAGTTGAAAAATTCAGTAAAAAAAATGTTAAAAAAAAGATCACCCTAATGGTAAGGGGAATAAACTATATTTGAAAGAAAAAAGTTTAAAAAAATATTTTTAAAAGTTTTTTAAACCAACAATATTTTTTAAAGTTATTTTAATTTTTGATCTACTTATGTAAAGATCCCAATAAATTATACTGTGGTGATTTACTTTCAGGCCTTAATACTCTTGGTTTGGTCCTTTTCGTTACAGTGATTGGTGTGGGCTTTTCAAGCAAAGTACCAAAACGACACAAATAGCCTTGATTTTGGTGGAATATACAATTTTACTCCTAAACTTTATTGAATTATTTTATATCACCTTTCGAATTTTATTTTATTTAATTTTATCTCTTAACTTCTATTTTTTACTTATTTAACTTATATAACTTCTATTTTTCACCAATTTCACCTTCTAACTTTTATTTTTTTTCTATTTAAACTTTACGGAAGTTAAATATATGCATTTGTCCAATGTGTAAGAAAATGTTAAATATGTGAAAAATATAAATTAAGAAGTAAAATTGAACAAAATAGATGACATAGGGGTAAGATTGTATATTTGGCCCCTGATTTTTATCCCCCATTTGATCACAAACGACATCTCATATCTGGATCGTCATGAAGAGGCAGCCCCGTAGGCCTGTACCTTGTCACCTCTTGCTTCAGTTTACAACTTCCAGTCTTTGCCATTATAAACTAAGGATGAAGGTGTTCGTTCTCTTTCAAAGTTGGATTTATTTGCTCAAGCATTCAAGATTTTTACTCTTATGCCCGAATGAATCTAAAGTCTGAATAGTTAGTGATAAAAGATAGATCTTTTAGTTCAATAACTTTACTGCATAAATAAACAGGGCTAAAAATCTTTCCTTGTAACCTCAGATTCAAATTTCAATCTGAAGTTCATGCACAGGACGATCTATCTATATATCTATTGCTCAAAGCTCAGCTAAAAGCAAACCAAGAACCAAAAAAGAACTACTCTGAAACCCAACCAACAATGATGTTTGTTTGTTATTATTTCTACCCCTTCCATATATTTATGTCATCATCTTCATTTTATGCAACTTCTTAATAGAGCAGCAGCCTAGCCTCTTGCATCCTTTGTTTGTTAACCCTTGCAATAAAATCATCAGCCCTTTTGTTCAATTCCTCAGCTGGCAAAATGATAGTCCCCTCTTCTTCTTCTAAATCCTCCCTTTCCTTCTTTGCTACTGCTAATTTTCCCTCTCCACAAACTTTCACTTCCATTTTCAGTACTCCTTCACAAGTCTTGCTAGTATTTTCTTTGAATGATGCATATTTACTTCTACTGTCTTTCTTTTTCTCTTCATGAATGGTAGGTGAATTTTGGAGACCCTTTTTACGGTTGATGTACTCATTGTAGTACACATCACTAGCTGCTGGAATAGTGTTTGAAGCAAAGAACTTGGATTCCCCAATAAGGATAATGATGATAAGGTTGCCCACTATGAAAATAAACTTGTAACTGAGGAGTATGGTACTGATTTTAGGAAGTGAGACAAAGAGAACGAGTTTGATGAAGGAAAACAGAGAGGGGAACCAGAAAGGGCTAGAACAAAAAATACTACATGTTAAAACTGTCATAGAATACAGGAAAAAATTGTCAGGGAGTTGATGTTTCTTGGACTTGTTAAGTGCAGGAATCTTTTGAAGCTGGTTAAGGTCCATTTTGAAAGTGTGGTACTTACAAGAGGCGTAAGGTGGGTGTCTACTCTTGAGTTCTGAACTTCACTCTATCCCTTATGAAACAGGATTAGAGGCAATTATAAGGGGGGGAGTTCAGAGGCAAAAATTCAAAGGAAAGTGTTTGGGACAATTGCCATCTGACTGAACACAAAAGCATTGTGAAGCTTGAACTATATAATGGGGTGGTGGGAAAAGAGGTTAACTTGGTAATTTAACTAATTTTTCTTCTTTAGTTACGCTTCTCATGGTTATGGGAGATGACTTTTTGAAAAGGGTCGTGAGACTGATTGGTGCTTATTGCTTTCTTTTACTTTTATGGCCACCTGCTTTCCGTTTGTTGGTTTTTGATTAATTATGGTAAAGCTCGTGATTTGGATGGTATCTGTGGTGATTTTCTCTTTTTATATTCCATTTACAATAGAAGAAAAGAGTGAAAAGTCCCCCATTTAGACGTTTTTGTTTCTCTAGGACCAAATAACAAGCTTTAGCTTAGGTGACTAATGGAAGATTAGCAGATTAATTAACCACACTTGCCAAAAGCACCTGAGAATAGTTGGTAGCCAGCCTAGGTAGCAGTTAGAGCAAGGACAATCAATTTAATGACTTTGTGAATAGGAAACTAATTGTATGAGACGTGGCCATGTTGGGTTTCTCACGATATGTTCTATTGATTGCACTAGCTATTAGTGAATCATTTCCTCTACTATATGGTAAGGGCTTGGAGTCGACAGGAATATAATTATTCATTTCAGCACGTTAAAGAAGAGCTCCACTCAGAAAAAATAAAGAAAGGCACCATAGTCTTCTTTTTCCCTTTGGGATGCTCATTGGAAGAGAAGTGGTTTGCTTAAGATAGTCGTTTTTAGCTTTTTTTTCTTTCATTGTTGCGCTCATTGTTGAGTGGACATAAAAGGGGACCAAACATAAGACAGGGGAAGTGGGGTATTCTTAAAAGTGTGGGGTTAGGAGGCATTTTGAACACGCTAGGCTCTAGCTATTAAAAGAAAAAATATAGAAACTAAAGACTTATTTAGATCTTAGCTCTTTTAGTTCTTGCAAAGATCATTAGCTTCAATCTCATTTTTTCAGTCTGCTATTGTAGCACCCTGTAGAGATACAATATCAGCTAGTTATTTTATATATAATCATGTCGTTCAGCAAGCTTATCCAACATTAAACACACTTCCCTAGTTTGTTGTCTCTTGAATGGCCTGTAGTTCAATTGCAAGTTTTTTTTTTTCTTCATTGCTTTGTAGAGAATTTGATTTACAACATCCTATAACAACTATTATCAACTATTACTATTAACAACAACTATCATTATTATTATTATTATTATTATTATTATTATTATTATTATTATTATTATATTGATAGCGGGAGGTAAAAATATAAAATTCTTGATTATATACCTCTCATTTTCTTTATCTTCTTCTCTTTTAGTATTGGGATTTAACCACTTGATTTATGATAAAAAAAAAATTTAAACTTAAATTTTTTAATTACCTAGGATCTCAATATTGAATTATTTGATCCGATTGGAAGTTTTTTTTCTTAGAAAATTGTACTGATACGTTGATATTATAAAATTCAATTAAATATGTGGGTTGGAAGTAGATAAAGCTATTACACTACACAGTGCCCTAAAGATGAAAACTCAACCGATTGCATTTGTCGAAAATTAACATTAAAATTTACTTGTGTCTGATGTTAATCGTTCTTGTTTCTAAATTGTGATGGGGATCACTTACTTAGTGGGCACGTTCAATCAAGTGTCAACAGCATTTCTTACGTCTCATTAGAAAAAAAAATAGATATAATCCCAAAATTTGTCGATTCCAGTGACTTTTTTTTTTTTTGGAGCAATTCCAGTGACTTTATTACGTAGCAAAAGGACCAGAAGCACCCTTCAGATTTGTCAGGAAGAACTGTTTAGACTAACTTTCGGTGAGGAAATATCTTCACTGTCAATTGATTAAGTCATGGGTAAATGCCATGTGTAGGTCAAAAGTATATATGTGTTCAATCATTGCATTTTTTGTTGTCTCACAAGGCCATCAATAGGAATTAAAAAAAAAAAATTGAAAAGAAAAACCAACTACCAGCTTTTGGTAAAGGGTAAATGTCGCCAATCTTCAAGAAGAGTCGTTTAAATTTGTGTTTGTTTGTATGGACCATATACATGGCATGGCTAGCTTCTTTTTCACCAGTTCAATTCCCTGTTAGCTACAAAGAACATCGCATGACCATTTGTACCAAGGGGAAAGATCTAATAGGATCGAAAAAGGTTTTTTAAGGAAGATTAGAAGAAGCTTCGAGGCGATAACCCAAAAGGAAAGCTTTGGCAATGACATTATAGTACACTAATCTAACAAACAATTGTTAACACCTTATTTACTTAACCGAAGAAAGCATATATAGAGAGCTTTTTAGCACATGGTGAACAACTGGAGATGGAAGCTTTTCTTGGGCTTTGTAAAGACCTGTGTTTCAGTGGATATGCCATCTGGAATGGGAAAAGATACATATTCCTCGTGTACATGGCCGTATGTTATGTGTGCATGTACGCCTGGGTACGAGGGGATTTATTTATATGTCATCTGATGAATTTCACAGGTTGATAACCATTATCTAGTTTCTGATCCTGATACAAAGTTAAAAGATGCTCATCTCGGGCAGGATTTGCGTATGCATATAGATGCAGAGGGGTTATTTATTTATTTTCAAAAAAAAAAAAAGAATCTGACAATTTTTTTAAAAAAAAAAATGCGAGCTCTCTTATCAACTTGCAGGCATGAGTATAATTTGATAATATATACAGTATGTATGTTTTTCTTTATTTAGAGACAAATCATACAATTAGGTACAGTGCTTATCAATTATCATCAACTTTGTAATGTACACGATCCAAAAAAAAGAAAAAACAATTGGAAAAATATGAATGTTTCACATACCGGGCCTATATCAGGGATTGGATATCTGTGACTTGAGATAAAATCATGGATGGTTCGATTCTATTTTCAATTGGACCGGAAGTTATGTCCCATTTGAAAGGTTACCAACTTATATTAGTTCTAATCTAAGTCACACAAAATGATGTTACATAAGCCAACCTATCGTTGGCCCAAACAAGAGAAAGGGTCATTGTAACACAGGCCCTGAGCAGGGAGGCCTGTGACTACAAATTGATTGTGATGAGCATAAAGCTATGTTGAGTGCCCATTTCATCAGCGGCACTGGTCTTGCAAATCATTGTAGTAAAAGAAGTTTGCAAACAAAATGGTATGGATACATGAAGGCAGAGTGAACTAATATTAGGTAGAGCAATGTCATCCATAGGGTCCACAAGTTGAACAAGTGTTGCCCATAATCAAAGATTTCAATTTTAAAGATCACACCAACTATAGATTAGGATTTAATTAGTGGATAAAAGGTCACAGATGTGTGCCTTTAACTGGTAAAACATGTACATCCATAGTTGCAAAGATTTACAATCAACAACAGAGAAAAAAGCCTAAGACCGAAAGCAAAGCATAAGTCGTAAAGAAGAATATCCATATTCACACTAAGCCGATCTAAGCAAGGAAAAACTATAATTTTCTTCTTCTTTACTTTGTCTTCTTCGCCTTCTTCAATAAGCTTCATGCTCTCCCTGACCATGCAAACATTACATTCGTTTTCATCAAAAAAAAAAAAAAAAAAAAAAAAGGCATTGATGCAATAAATAAGATGGTCCTTGTTTAATAAAATTCAAGATTAGGCATCAAAAAAGGCGTGGCTTCTTGGTATGGCATGCATGAAAATATTAAAGTGTAATTAACTGATGAAAGAGTAATTAAATATTGATTAAATGCATAGAATTAGTAATTAAATATTGATTAATTAGCTTACTTTCTTGGGGGTTATGAATTGAACAAACTTGTTCTTGCCCTTGCCGCTGCTACCATTAGGAGAACTGTGACGGGATTGATAATGATGATGATCCTTACCACCTTGATATTTCTTTATATTTTCTCTAACATATTTGTTATAAATGAAAGCTGCTCCTCTGAACTGTGGCAGAACCAGCCATGCCACCAACACTAACTTCACTGTGTACCAAATTGGAATCCTGCAGGAAAAAGAAAACTTTGAATGCATCAAGCATATAATTAAGTTGATCACACTTCATCCAAATACTGATTTTTACGAACATGGTAGTTTCTCAATTTAATTAATAATTAGTTACCATTCTAAGATGGACTGGAGGACCATCTCTGTAAGAGTCAGAAATGAATATAGGATCCAGTAAGCAAGCCACTGCTCATCATCCAGTTTGGAAGGGCTTTCAATGGCTATCACAGATGCATATCTACTCAACAAGCAGAAGCAAAACCAAAGAAATTGAAGTCGCAAAGAAAAAACCGTTTCATCATTTGGTGCATATAACAGAAAATATATTTTAACAGCTGAGATACTTACAAGGGGTACAGCAACATCAAGACCGGCCTGCACATAACACAGCCAAAAATAAGATGATTAAAACAAGAAATAAACAAGAGTTGAGTACTTCAAATGGAAACCATCAAGCGGGCAAAAATTCATACCCAGATAATGCATGAACATGAGTGAGAAATGTCCAAAAACGACTCATCTTGCTTTCCTCTTCTCCTGATTCTTGATGGGTTGTAACTAAAACAGAAAACAGTGGACACCTGAAGTAGCTGAATCAATGACAAACGAGAAAACAATTTGAATGTCAAGACAAAGAAGACAATTTAAGAAGCCGTTTGATTGCGAAAGTGCATATACTTATACCGAGAAAAGAATTGACAGGTGGCAGAATGAGAGCCAGTATCGGATTCTGCCGTAAACGTGTCGAAGTGGATTTAGCACCGTCCAGATTAGATTAGCAGTGAGCCAGCGATGAATAATAAATGCGTGCGAAGGTGCATGCTGGACCTGCAAATTTAATAAATAAATTGCCTTAATCAAACGATTAATGATAATAACAATGAAAATTAATGTGTCTTTGTCCTTTTCCCAAAGCCCAAGCCACGTTTCATGTTAACGTCGGTGACACGTGCCATCTGCGACGAGGGTCCATTATGAGGACAAGGCTTTGCTTCTCTAAGACTTCTCTTGACGGATAGAACTAGACTAAGCAATAGCTGGGCCTACCCATTTTTGAGCTCAAAATATTATGTAGTTCGGCCCAACGAGTATAAAAGCAAATTTTATATAAAATTAAATTAAATTTTAATAAGATAAAATAGAGGTTAAGGAGATCAAATGATCTAATTACTTATATGATGCTAATGTATGTCATTTGACCTAATATATGTTTCAGGCCGTGACATTTAATATATGTCACATTTTGTGATATATAGCAACCTATAAGACTATATATATATTTTTTTTTATACTTTTCCCATAGAGATAGGGGAGCAAAAAAATAATTTTTGCGGGATATAATGAAACTATTCACATGATATTCCACAAAATAAAACATTAAACTCAAAATAGAAATAGTTTTTTCCTTTTAAATAAAATAAAGAAGTGGTTATCAAATCATTTTTTCATGAGATAACACTCTTAATACTTTTTGAGAGAAAAAACCGTTAAACCACTTTTTCGCTAGTAGAGAGGTTATAATTAAACATGAATTTTTGACCTTTAACATTAGCAAAATTAATCATTTGATAATTACTATATGTTGCTCAAATAAAATGTTTATACAAGCAACAGTAATTCCCTTAATATCATGCAAACAAAACCACTCAAATCTCTCTACATTTGCGTGCAAGCTAACGATGGAGATCTCTCAATTTTCTCCCACCCATTAGGGTGGTTGAGCTGCTATTCTCGCTTCGCAATCCTTCTTTTTAACAGAAATACGTGAATTTTCTCTTTTTTTTTTTCTTAATCTTCTCGACCTAATTAATTATGTTATGCTCTTTGTAAAATTAGTAGTTAATGATTAGATCAACTAATATTTGGACAAAGCAAATTGATTTTACGGACAAGCTTCACCCTTTTATTCCTTATTCAAACTTGAAAGTTCTTTTCGTTCTTTATATCTTGCAATCACAATGAATGATCAATTATCAATGACATTAATGGCTGCAAAGGGTAGTCTTAGATTATTTATTCCTGGGAATTTTTGCAATAAGTTATTAGAGAAAAATACTAACGTCACTGTGGATAATGCAAGATTTTCTTCTTGTTCACTTGATTCGATTGCCCCAAAAATCCCAAGGTTTTACGTAATAGCAAGTGCTGGCAATCCTCAAAGCCTAGACATGATTAATGGGAAAAAGGTAAACGGAATACATGTTGGCGAGAGCAGCACCAGTCCACATACAGGGAAGAAGATGAATAGTACTACTGCTACGAATGGATTGGTAATAGGCCAAAAAATAGATATTAATCAACCTCTTCACAAATGGTTACTTGGAAGATTTCTTGATGAAAGATTGGTGTACAGGCAAACCTTTATTATTAGGTCTTATGAGATTGGACCTGACAAAACTGCCACAATGGAAACATGGATGAACCTCCTTCAGGTTAGTAAAAAGGGTTATTCTACTTGCATCTTTAATAAAATAAATAGTTTTTTTTTTTTTAAACGTAATTGCATATGTATGCTGCAACTGCAGGAAACTGCACTTAACCATGTCACAAGTTCGGGTCTTGCTGGAAATGGCTTTGGCGCAACTAGAGAAATGAGCCTCAGGAAACTCATTTGGGTCGTCACTCGTATTCACATTCAAGTTCAAAGATACAGCTGCTGGTACGTTTCCTTCAGTCCTGGCGAAACCGCCAATTTTCTAATTATTGTGATACTGATTCAAAAAACTGAATGTGGCAGGGGAGATGTTGTTGAGATTGATACTTGGGTTGATGCAGCAGGGAAGAATGGCATGCGTAGGGACTGGATAATTCGAGATTATAATACTAAAGAGATCATAACACGAGCAACAAGGTACAAGCATCTACCTAATCCATGGTACTATTTCAGCTCTTAATCATTACTGTGATCTCGATGCAGCACATGGGTGATTATGAACAGAGAAACAAGAAAACTGTCTAAAATCCCGGATCAAGTCAGGGAAGAGTTGGTGCCATTTTACACAAATAGGATTGCAATTGCTAAGGAAAACAACGATGTTGCAAAAATCGATAAGCTTACTGATGAAACTGCTGAGAGAATACGATCTGGCCTTGCTGTAAGCACGATAATTATATACTATTTTTTCATTTTCCTTTTTCTATTATACGCAGCTATATGGATCCGAACTAATTCCGATAGAATCAGGTAGATTACATAATTCCCAAATTTTTTTTAATTGGCTCCTGCTTGCATTGGAGCACTCGACCTCCATTACAGACAACTTAAAAAGTACCAATGAGCCAAAATCAAGTTTTCTCTGCTGAGTTTGTAATATCCTGCTTGCGTATTCGTAATTAATTGATTGTTTCCATGCAAATGCAGCCAAGATGGAGTGACATGGATGCCAATCAACATGTAAATAATGTCAAATACATTGGATGGATTTTGGAGGTAATTTTTTATTCTGTCTACATCCAACACTTCTCGAGTTTATTAGTTCCCATAAATAAATTGAAGTACATTAAGCTAATTCAGCTAAAAGCTTGGAGATTGGAACACGTACAGTCGATGAATCTAAAATTTCTTCTTCTTTGATGCTATGTAGAGTGTGCGTACGAATGTCCTGGAAGATTACAGTCTGACAAGCATGACCTTGGAGTATCGACGAGAGTGTACACAGTCAAATTTGCTAGAGTCATTAACGAGCACAACTGGAGATTCAAACAATAACTCATGTAATCGTGAAGCAGATTTGGAGTATACGCACCTGCTTCGAATGCAAGCCGACAAGGCAGAGATCGTCAGAGCAAGAACAGAGTGGCAATCCAAACAGAAACTCCAAAATTGATTGATTTGGCTTTAATCATGTAACTGGTTGGTTTCTGTACATATATTTATTTGTTTGAAATCATGGGCTGTGCATATTTTTGCAAGCACATGTGCCTCAGCTGTAATAATATATACATACATTTGATAGAGTTGACTTCAATTGTTTGTTTAATCACCGGAATTCAAATTCACTTATCTAAATTCTAGCTAATATTGTTCAATCATAATAAAATCATAAGAACAACAAATGTGATATAGCGAAAACTTTTGGATAAATATTAAAAGTTTGTTGATTCAATGAAGAATGTCAGAAATTCAATTTTCTATTTTCTATTGATTCGAAAAAATTAAAAATAGACATCCAACTCGTTGATTTAAAGAATAACGAGATTTAAGAAAATAAAAATATGTATTAAATTTTTTCCAAAAACTATCTTTCCAATAGAACAATATAAATAAATAGTGTTCAAAACAAACGCTAAAAGAAAAGGAATGCCAAACAAAAATACTAAAATAATCAAAAATCAAACACAAAATTTCGAAATCCAAAAAAAAACTTTAAACAGTCGAATTTGAACTTAAAATTGGGTGGGTCTCATAACTTAACCAGTGTCAAAACTTATGGCTTTTTGAAGTACGGTTGTGCACTTTAACTCTTTTATCACAATTAAAACGTTCTATGAACCATAGAGTTATATACTTTTAAAGAAAAACTGTAATCCACATCAAAATATTTTTCAACAATTAATTTAATAATGACCACATATATTTAAAATGTTATTTAAATTAGAATGAGTTACATATTTTAATGATTGTATGGAAATCATAAGCGTCTGTTTAGTTTTGAAAAATAAGACCTATTTTTCAGAAATTTTTCCAAAAAAACTAAAAAAATAGAAGTTGTTATTTAGTTATAATATTTTCTATCTTTAGAAAACTAGAAAACTATTTTTCAAATTTTCAAATTATAAAAAACTTTAGAAAACTAATAAAAAATATTTTCTAAATTTTTTAATTAATATTTTAACATTATACAACATTCTCAACCTCCATTATTGCCACAACTTCCATCACCACCACCACTACCAACCTCCACCACCACCACCTCTACCTAGACCTCCACCACCACCTCCACCTCTACCTCCGCCTGCACCACCACCACCACTACCTTTACCTTCACCACTACTTCCACGTAAGCCTCAACCACCACCTCCACCTTCACCTCAACCTCAACCTTAACTTCCACCTCCGCCTCTGCCACCACCACCACTTCTTTTACCTGCACCACCACCACCACTTCTTTTACCTCCATCACCACAACCACCACCATCACCATTACAATCTCATGACTATGACTTTGAATTGAAATTAATTAAATATGCATAATTTAATTTTTTTTATAAAATAAATAAATTTTAGAATAAATAACATTTTATGAATCATAATAATTATTATTATATTAAAAAAATTATTATAATAAATTTTATAAAAAAATTATAAGAAGATAAAAAAATTGTAAAATGAAAAATAATAAATAAATTATTTTCTATTTTAAAAAATAAAAAATTGAAAAATAAGGTAAAGGAAAAGAATCTAAACGTGGATAGCGGATTATTTGCAGGAGTAAAACTTGTCTTGTACTGAATAAGATAGGCCCTAATCTTTAGCAAGCCCAACATCATAGGCTGGTCCTCTGGACCTTATAATGGCCGCCCTAGTATACATAAAGCAAACTGAACCCTATGGATAAATACACAATCTAATAAATGTTTTATCCCTCCAACATATCCAATAATTAATTAACCACTGAACCTTTTGATCTGTTCTTCAGTAATAAGTACAAAACTGGTCATGATAAAGGTTTGAAGAACAAAAAAAAAAGGACTTTTGGTCATTTTTTACCGTAAAGATGATCCTTAGCCCTCCACTAAAAAACAGGAAAAGCGTGTGTGTGTGTGTGTGTATTTCAGTTAACATTGACTCACTAATGTCCACTAATTCTCTTGATTTCTGCATCTTCAGATAGAGTTGAGATTATTTTTAGAGCATAATCTATTGTCAAAGATAGTAATGAACCAGGGGTTGAAAATATCCATTGGCACTAGAATATGGCTACATTAAGAGGATACCATAATTATACCTACTGTACCCAAAATCTTTTTGCTCAATTCTCATCCAACCAGTCTTTTTTTCTTCCTTTTCGAAATGACTTGTGAGCTGAAATTTTTCACACTAGAGTTTCAGTTGTATCCTTGAATTCCTCCTCCATTCTATTATTGCTTCCACTGTTACTAAAATTTTAATTATTACTCTCTTAATTCAATAGGTGACTAGGACACAAGTTTAGGGCCTTCATTTTTTTATATATATAATTATTTTCTCTATTAAAAAATTTAAAAATAATAAGTTTTACGAGTATTCACAACAACGCAACACAAAAATAATCTAAAAATAAAAAGTAGTTTTATAGTTGATTATGGCAGGTAATCCATATGCTTTCCTAATAATATAACACAGTCCGCTGTTATGTGTCACCGTTCATACGTATGGTAGCCCACCCAATGCTATTTTTTTTTTTCGTTTTGTGTTGGTATATACAATTAGTTCCCTAGGGAAACAAAAAACTTATTTATGTTGCTTGCATGCTTATTTATTTTATTTACATGTATGCATTTAATGATTAAATAATAGATACATACTAATTATATTTTGGTTGAAACTATTGATATTGAATATCAATTAATTTGATTGGACACGATAAATATATAAAAAAAAAAAAAAAATTTAACACGTTAAATAAAGCATTATTATTAACAATCGTTGAAATCAATTGACAGAAGTTGTTTTCATTTAAGTAAAATTTTATATTCGAATCATAATATATATAGCCACGTTTAATTAGTTATTGGAAGATATTTACTGTATTTATGATTCTGATGTAGAGCAGTAAATTTAAGAGTATGTGGGATGAGTTTGTGAAACAATTGCTTGAAGACATAATTATTTATTATTATTATTATTTATTTATTATTCTTAATTTCGCATTGATTAAAATTTGACTGTTTTATATTGTTAGAGATTTGATTTTCTACCTTAGTTAGGATTTATTTTATTTTATTTTCTAATTAAAATTAGGGTTGGTAGGTTTGTGTCACCCTATAAATATATAAGCCTTAGAGCTATTAGAGACAGTTTTTGAATAATCAATTAAATTTTTCTACTTTTTCAAATTTCGGTATTTTCTTTAGAATCAACGAACATTTTATGTGTATTTTCTGGCATTTTTTGTGAATCAACAAGTTGTAAAAGATTGTAACCCGGTATTTGTGCACAAATCAATAGACTTCAATGATGCGGAGCAGCAAGTATAAAAGTATGTGGGATGAGTTTATGAAACAATTGCTTGAAGATATAATTATTTATTATTATTATTATTATTAAGATTTGATTTTTGTTCCTAATTTAGCACTAATTAAAATTTAATTTTCATATATTGTTAGAGATTTGAATTTCTACCTTAATTAGAATTTTCTTTATTTTATTTCCTTAGTAAATTAATAGAGTTGGTAGGTTTGTATCACTCTATAAATATGTAAACCTTAGAGCTATTAGAGACAACTTTTGATGAATCAGTGAAATTTTTATACTTTTTTAAATTTTGATATTCTCTTTCGAATCGATGAATATTTGATGCTTATTTCCTGATGTGTTTTATGAATCAACAGGTTATAAAAGATTAATTTTCAGTATTTATGCATAAATCAATGAATTTCAATATTTATCTATTTATTATTTTATTAAACTAATCAAATTAGTTGGAGTTCAGTATATTTTAAAAAAAATAATAAAGCGTTATTAATTTATAATAAGAAAGAACTTTAAAAGGAAATATAATGGGGATGTAGTCAGAACGTATGATGTGCATGAATACAATCCGTTGTTGCCAAAAAAAAAAAAAAGGTGTAGGCTGGGCAGGCAGGCTGGCTAATTAGAAAAGACAAAATAGCAATTAGTGAGGGCACGTGAGGACCACGACCTCACTTTAGCCTCTGTCATTTTGAGATCATCTTTTTCCTTTTTTTGGCCACACTTCTGACACTTGTACCTCCCCGTTATGGCGTTATGTTACTCTCCCAGTTCGTCCCCACTTTCCCTTTTTTTTTAATATATTAAAGGGTTTAACTTAAATGATAAAATATAAAAGAAAGAATTTACAAATGTACTTTATAAATTTACATTTTATCAATTTTTAATTTTCTGTTTATTTTATCACAAATTTAATACAAGTTTTATGTAATTAGCAAAGATATATAAATTAATTCACTCCTTAATAAATTAAATATCTAATTTGTTCACATATAGATAAATTAAATATCTAATTTGTTCACATATAGAGAAAAAGAGATGCAGTAAAAATAATAATAATGAAGATAACGAAAGTTAGCTTAAAATAAAATGTTACTTATATTAAAATTATTCTATTTTGTAATTAATTTAATAAATATATAATTTATTTTCGTAAATCACTAGTTCTAAAGCCATTGTTGTTATTTATTTTATTCTTTCCATTACGAATTTTAATAAATTCAAAAAATAATGAAATCCCAATGAAATAAAATAAAAAATATAAAAGTTCAGGAATTCACTACGAGATTTTGCCTATCTAAAAATGGACAAAAGAAGTTCAATCATGGGTCATAAAAAACCTTGGATAGCTGTAGAAACAAACAACACAAACATACAAAGCTACCTGTAAATTCCCCACATGAAGACCTCTATACAATTTTTTTATCTTGTACTCTACTTCAAGTATTTCGGTATATCTTACAAAATGTACATAAATTGATCTCAGTATATGTGAAATTTTATTTGTTTTTGTATATAGATTCCGTAGTCTAATTTTTCATATATTTTGTATGTTTAATAGGCTGTATTAAAATATACAGTGTATTATTAATATTTATTTATTTAGATAGTAAAAAGTTTAAATTCTTTAAGTGGGTTTTAAGTTTGAATTTTTTATATAAATAAAAAATACTAAAATAATTTTGACTATTTTATAATTTTATCCGACTTCAACTCTGAAATAATTAATATCATTGTGATTACTAAATTTTAAAATTAGCATACGAAAAAGAATATATATGTAATAAAGTATAATGTTTCTTATACATTATATAAAATATTCAGCTTCTTAAATGAATAAAAATAAAGTTTTCAAAATTATATAAAATTTAATTTCCCAGATTTAATGTTGTTTTTTTAAAAGATAAAGAGTGAACAAGATATAAATTTATAATGATGATAACTTTTTGATAAAATTAAAATATCAAAATAATAATATTAAATTATCTGAAATTTATTTATATAATATTAAAATTAAATTTTTATTATTTTAATTAAATATTAAATATTTATTATTTAAATATTTTAATTGATTAAATTGCTGTATTAGGGTGGAGCCCGAGCAGTACGAAAATAGTAAAGGAAAAGCATAAGCATTCACGTGAGCTCGACCGTAAATACATTGGGTCTATAACGTGGGGTCCTTCTTTTTGTTTTGTCATTTTGCCAATTCTCATAATGGATCTAATCAGCGTACGCACGCGCCTACTGAGGGTGGAAACCAATTAGCTGTCTACGTCAAGAGGTGAGTCTACGTGGCAGGAATTTTGATGAGTGAAAAATCTTTCTCGTTCGCAATTCGGGGGTTCGTCGTGGCTTCGCACGTCAACTTTATGACAGTATGCTGATATTATTGCACTTATCCTCATCCTAGGCTTTTCTCGAATAATCCCATTTCAATTTTATCTATTTTTTCTTTTATACCTATTTTCATATGAATTTCTATTAATATTTATTATTTTTATAATTTTTTTATATTTAAAATTTATTAAATTTTAATTAATTTACATTTAATTAAAAAATAAAAAAATTATTAATTATTTTAATATAATTATATATATTATAATTTAAATTTAAAATATTATTTAAAAAAAAAATAATTTTTATTAACCGATTGTTAGTTCACTTATGACCAACATTTATTAATATTTTAATATTAAAATATATGTGATTGCTCTTCCTTTTTATTATTTTATTAACATTTAAATATAAATGCTTTAATTTTTAATTCGTCGGATAGATTGAGTAAATTTTTAAGAATATTTTTTATTTATCATATATTTTCTTGCAAGGAGATTTGAAAGTCTTATTTTTATATAGTATATAAAACCTTATTTTATCTTGTATTTTTTTCAAATAAAGTAAAATTTTTGCTAAATTTATTTGATCAGAGTATAAAATAACAAAGATTTCCAAATGTGGATATGTATTGGGTAAGAAGACAATGCAAAACGGATATCCTTGACACGCAAGCGGTAGGCTAACAACGCTCCAAGTTAGGCACGTGAAGGTAACGCCCACTGCTGCTATAGTTGCAGTAGTCGAAGCATTTGCGGCGTTTTTCGGAAACTAGTACCAACCCATCCATCATCATCATCATCATCACCACCTCTTAACACCAAAGTGTATATATATATATATATATATATTAGCAATAAAATAAAAGTGATAATTGATTAAAAATTTAAAAAAAAAAGGAAAAAAAATGCTCAAGAAAAACAGGGAGGGAGATAAGATAAAATTAAAGAGAAAAGAGCAGGGGATTTTTTTTCAGACTTTAAAAAGAGGAATGCATCAAAATGCGAGAGCAGTTGGCCACTCGTCCCATCGCAGTACTGCCCACCATCAACCAAAGTGGTGTCAGCAGAATTTAGTAGTAGAAAAAGAGAATCACCTCCATCAAATCACCTGCTTCAGGTAGCCAGTAAAATCTCCCCTGCCTTTTCGCTTTTTTATTTTTGTAAATCAATAAATTTAAACACATTAAAAACAATGATGCTGTTTTGATACATAAATATGATATAGCCTGTCAGGCTTAAACCGAATGGTCCAAGTGAATATACCTGAATTAAATGTTTTTGCCTGTTAATATTCTATATATATAATTGTTAAAAATATTTATAATAGTTATTATTATAGTACTAGTATTTGTTGTAAGTGTCCTGAGTGACAATGATAAATAAATATATATATATATATATATATATATAGATATATGATGATAGTGCACAGTAAATTAAATCGGAGTATAGTGGTGAAAAAACAAAATGTAGTGTACAATTTATGAAATAAATACAAAGATGAGAGCAGTACTGATTGGCAAAAAAAAAACAAGTAAGTACTGCAGTACCCATACCGTGTTATTTATGCAAATGCTCTCTAGTCTCTAACCCCTAATTAATTGCTTTTTTCTTTAAAATTTTATATCTTCAATTTTATTTATTTATTTTGAAGTTATTAGGCTTTTAATGTTTCTTTGAGCTTAGTGGCCTCACAGACAATTTAATTTACAACATCTAGACTTACAATGTTACCACCTTATATATATATATATATATATATAGTGCACATTGTGAAAATATTGAATCCAAAACATTAGCATCATTAAGAATTCAACCTGAAATTTTAAAACCTCACTTTAGATCATTTTTTCTTTCAAAACTGCATTAAAAGCTCAGAATATACAGAGAAAATAGTAAGACAATTACAACAATTACATTAAACAAATTCATAACCAAATGTTGTGCTATTAGAGAAAAATAATATAGAGAAGAGAAACCAGCATATTCCACAAAAGAAGAAAAGAAACAAACTGTTAATATACCGATGCATCAGCAACGCAAAGTGAGAACCATCAACACATCAAATGGAGAAGCCACTCACTATGTGAGAAATACTTGATTTCTGGTTGGTGGCCCAGAAAAAATTTTCCTTGCTCTCTGCGAAATGATAGGAGCAGTAAAACTTATCTTCAACCACAAAGACAAAATCTTAATTAAAAGGTAAATCAAATAAAAAAATTTCTCAAAATAACTTTGATTTTCTTTATCTATTGAATAATTCTTGTGTTTTTCTCTTGCTTTGCAACCCAGAAAATTCCCACTAAAAATGAGAAAAATCGTCACTAAGAATGAACCAAAAATTGTCACTGAGGATGAACTAAAAAAGATATATATAACCTTAAATACAATACTAGTAGTAATTATACAAGAAAGAAAACCAAAAATCAATAAAAGAAAGGCCAAAATTTGACCATAAAATGATCAAAGATGGCTAAAATCTAATCAGAAATGACCGTTCTTCCTAAATAAAAAAAAAAAGCCTACAGTACCAAGCAGAGAAAGACCGAGAACGTCACAATTTTACTTTCCACTTTAGAGCATTTAGTTTAGGTCTCAATGGGATACAACAATAATGTTTAGTCATGCATTAGTTAACAATAATAATATTGTGATAAATTGAGTGCGATTCATCAATTAAATAATTAAGATTTTTTTGAATAAAACTAATTAAGATGATATATATATATTTATATTGAGATTGTGCCGTAGTCTTTGGAAAGTGGGATTCAATTGTCCAACGGAAGTAAGTACGTCAAGCCCTGTCACCAGAGTTTCTGTTCCTTTAAATTAATTGGAACCAGGAATTAAATGAACACAACACAATCCCGTAAATTATTCTACTCATATTTTCTCATTAATCAAAAATAGCTATGAACATGTGATTTGCGTTAACTATAAGTAATATATTTTATCGGTCTTATAGTATATGGCAAAATTTTTTTTAGAAATGTCATAAAATTTTATCCACATTCCATTTTAGGATAGAATTAAGTTGATTAAACAAATGTCTATAACATTTTTATTAATTATATTGATAATACCACTAATTTTTCCTTTGAATTTATATATTTAATAAATATGTTGAAGTTTCAATATTTTATTTGTTTAATAAATATGTTGAATAAATATTTTATTTGAATATATTATTCTTATTATCACTATTTTTATATAACGATCAATTTACTCTTCTTTAGAGTTAAACCATGGAAAATCAAAACTTCAAATCTCTCAACACCCCAAATATGAAATCATAAAAATAATCAAGTTAATATTGGTGGCTAAGATTAGTTATATGTTTTCTTATGTTTTTAAAAAAATAATTAAGTTAATATTGGTGGTGGACCTAAAATTATTGTCATTTCTTTGTTAAATACTAGTGCAATTTTTTTTTTGCTGTATTTTTAATTTTTTTGATATAATAGTGACGTTTTAATTTCTAAATGTTAATGTAATTTTTTTTTATTAAATATTGGTGGTCTTTTTTAAAATTAATAAGATGTTTGATTCATTATGAGTTATGATCTTATTAACAACATTAAATAAACACTATCTTTCAAAACGTTTCACACTTAATAAAATAAAAAGTATTAATAGGGTATTTTAGTAACAAAATGGTAAAAATACACAAAATAACTAGTTAACTAATTTCCTTAATCTATGTGTAAAAACAACTTTGCCAATATTATGGGACAGAGGGAGTATATATTTTAAAATAAATAATTAAATAATTATAATAAAATAAAAACTACAAATTAATCAAATATAAAATTAGAAGTTATTATTTTTATTAAGAGTACAAATTATTTTTAATATGCATACTAATAATAATTATTGAAAAAATAAAATAAAATAAATATAGAAAATGGGTAAAAATTTACATATTTTTATTTTTAGGTTAAAAAAGAAAAATATTTTTATTTGAATCTAACAGAATATTTCAATTAAAATAAAAGACATTATTTTTATGGAAATGAAGAGTAATATTTTAGTAGTAACTAAATTAGAATATTTTATATTAAAATTTTTTTATTAAAAAGTTGGAGTTCAAAAATCAGGAAATGCACCCGAGCATCTCAACTGGGTTGACACATTCTTAGCGTCTGCATCATGTGTATTTTAATAAAAATGATTTTTTTATTTTTTACAGAAAAATATTGTGAATTTTTATAATTTAGCACATAAGATTTTAGGAGTTAATGTTGAATTATGAAAAGAGATACTTCTTAAATTTTTGGCTTAATAAATTAAAAATAAAATATATCATATTAATTTCATTTTCTTTAATTTTTGTTACCATAATTTTTTGGTTATAATAAGATTTCTTTTTAAAATTATTAGATCGGTATTATAGTATATATAGTAGTGTTTTAGTTGAAAAATAATATTAAATAAATATTTGAGTGATTTATAGTAGAAAAATATGTAGTATATAAATATTTTTAAAATTTGAGTAGTATTAAGATATGTATAATAGTATTTTAGTTAAAAATAATACTAAATAAATATATGATAAATATTTTATTTTTAATAGTTTGATACGTTAGGTTTTAGAATGAATATTCAAATATGAAGCTAGAAATTTGTTAAAATTTTAACTTAATAATTTTAGAGCTCAACATTTAATATATATATATATAGATTTTTGCTTATTAACTATTTAATAAATAATATATTATATTAAATTTAAGTAAAATTGGTTTAAATATTTTCGAAGTCACCTAATTATATTTTTGTTGCAGTTTGGTTACTAAACTTTAATTTATTTTCTTTTGATAACACAACTTTGATTTTGTTCCAAAAATGGTACTGTCTAAAACTGTTAGTTTTAAAATTTTCAATTTAGTCTAAAATTACAAAGAATTTTAGAAATTCATCTCATCACCTTTTCCAACGGCTTTAATACCATAGTGTGAACTAGCATCTACTAAGCGGAATCAAAGAGTTACTCAAGAATTAAGAAGGATGAGATCTTAAATTTCTAAATTTTTTAACTTTTTAAACTCGTTAAAATATTAATACTAACAATAGGACCCAAAAAATTATTTAAAGTCAAGAAAATGATCTAAAAATATAATAATTATATTAATAATACTCAACTTTTTATTATATTTAGTATAATCACAATATTAATTATGATATTATAAATAAGTATTAAATATTCTTGACTAGCTTCAAATAACTTTTGTTTTAAATTTTTTAAATTATTAGCATTAGACTAGTGAAACAAACAAAAATGCTAAACAATAATCTTACAATAGAAGACATCAAGTAAATAAAAATTTAAATAAATTATATTTTATTTATTTTTTATAGAACATACGAACTTTTTTTGTAAAGAATGTTTGTTTCAAGTGTTGACTAAACTGATATTTCTGAATTCCTCATGAATTAGAAAAAAATTTTGGATAACCATTTTAAAATTAAATAGAAGTATAGTAAAAAATATATATAAATCGAAGTTTGGAGATCAAAATGAAAGAAGGTTAAAGTTCAATACCCTCCTAAATAATTAGTCTGAGTAAAATTACTAATAATAGTTTGCATCAACTGTTAGGATTATTTTTGCTTCAGCAATGTATTAAATTCGAGTTATTATATATTGAGTCACATTAAATTGGTGATTAGAATATCTTTGTCGAATTAAATTAACTTTCAATGATCTAGATACCCATCATCGAGACAAAAAAAAAATGTAAGTAAAATTATTTTTATTCAAGTTTATTATCAGCGAATGAATATATACTACTACAACAATAAACAATTTTACTCATTTCTCGAGTAGATTTATTGTAAAATTTAATCCCGCAGTTATTGGTAGAACATAAGCGGCTGATTTGCAGCCCCTATCCAAGGCTCACCTACAAAATCATATTTAGGCATTGTCGATTTCGTAACAATATTTGGACTTTATGTTAAAAAAAAATAACAATAATTGGACTGGTCTTGCACAAGTTTAACAACATTACACATGCATTGGACCGCCTTCCAGTTTCCAAGAATTCTCTTGTATGTTGCTATCGAAATTATTGAACAAAGAAGAATATAAAGTATGTATGAACTCGCTAGGAAAATGCTATGTAAAGAAAGAGAAGGGCACCGTAAATTTTTCCAAGAAAATTTCTGCATCCCCACCTTAGGTGACAGGAGTCAGATTCTTTGAACTGCAAGTAATTGCAACGAAATGCTCTATCTATTTTTAAATAATTAACGTTTTAAAAATTTAATTTAATTTTTAAATAATTGACATTTTAAATTATTAATACATTTTAATTAATTTTTTTCTATTTCATCTATATTTAATATAAGAGAATTAATTAAATAAATATCTATTTTTTTTTTAGAACTCTATATAAAATTAATAATTAGTTAAGAGAATTATTATAAGAGTTTTTATACATATATTAAATATATTTCCTAACATATGCGAATAATTCTTAAACGATAATTATTTAGGAATAGAAGGATGATAAATAAATAAATATAACTTGCTTAAGAAGCAATTTGTCAATCTAAATAAAATTGATCAATTTCGAGGCAAGAATATGGAAAATGGAAATTTGAATAATGAAGTGGATCCATTATTTTCAAGTTGGAGGAAAGAAGACTGGAAATTGAATAATGGAATCTTTTATTTTTATTTTTTAACAAAACGCGGAAAAGGGTGCATAAAAAAAGATAAAAGGAAATTAACAAGACGAGGAAAGGTGAGCATGGAAGGAAAAAAGGCATGTGTACCGTCTGAATGAAGATCACTAATAAATGATGCAATATAATTTGGTTGTATCATAGTCAAGAATTTTTCATGTGATCTTTCGTCATTGTGAGGAAACATTTGATAAGGCTTAGAAAGAAAAGGACATTTAATTTGATGCAATTGAGTTGGAATGATTAATCCATTGCATCCACCCCATTTCCTTGTTCATCTAATTTTCCCATTATGATTTCTCTGAAGAACTTGCCCTACTTATTTCCTACTGCTACCCATTTTTGCACTCAATCCATTTCATTTGTCAAAACAGGGAAAAGCAAATTTTCTGTAATATTCTTTACTGACTATCTTACTTCCTTTAATATCTGTATATTGATATGATACGATACTAATCTTCTGAAAAATAAAACTATAATAATCAAATTTTTAAAAATTTATGAGGTGTAATTAATTATTTGGTTGAATACAATAATTCAATTTCTAATTGAGAGCTCACTATAAGGGGAAAAAAAAATATGTTGTTGCTCAACGGAAATAATTAGAGTGTACAATTAATCACAAAACAATAATTATAAAATAAAAAAATAAAAAAACAACATATAAGAATTTATATGAAAAATTTTAAGGCGAAAAAAAATCACGAAAAGAGAAAAAAAAATTTTATTATGTTGTAAAAAACATAAAAAATAGTGCTATCATCATATGTCAAACATTAAAAATAATATATATATATATAATTAGTGTCTAACTGGAGATAAAATGAGGAGAAAAAGTAACTTTTTAAATTGAGTTCGACTGTGTATCGTATGGCCATGTGTTATGTTTCATGTGCACTTTTGAAACTCAAACACCTTCCACACATGGTTTGCACTATGTTCGTGCTTCGGGCCATGCTCATCAGTCATCATTGGACAAAATATCAAACTTTGACATATTCGTATTTTGGACCATATCACTCTTTGTACAAAATAAAAATTTTCACCACGAGCTCGTTTATACTCCTTACTAAATGAAAACACACATCTCAACATGATTTCCATTATGGCTGTAAGCAAAAAAATTTCTATTAATTTCACGTTACAAACTTAATATTTGTCATAAAAAAAAAGGTTTAATATGCTGACTCTATTTTTCTTTTCTTTTGGTAATTTCTATTGTTTGTTTAGTTTTCTCATCACTTGGTTGAAGTTATTTTTTTCTTTTATTTATAATACAATTTAATATTGCTAATAAAAAATCATGTGAAATTTGAATCTACCATTGTTAATTTATAAAATTAATTTTATATCAATTAAAAAGTAAAAATTAATTTTATTATATATCGATTAAATTAAAAAGATTGAATATCATTATTTACCTGCCATGACACTGCTTATCGAAAAAAAAAGGAACTTTAATATGAATTGACAAATTAAGTAGGCTTAGGGAGAGGAAATCAATTAGTAAGGGCAAAAAGTATTTTGTAAAGTATGATAAAAATTGCAACAGGAAAATTAATGTTATTTACTGAAAAATGCCTTTTTTTTTTTGGTTATAGTACTTTGCCATAGGAGATGACAAAAAGACAACTTACCCATTTGCTTTAGTGGAGCCAGCCTTAAAAACTTAGTACACTTTTGAACCACTAATTAATTAAGATTTATTATTAAAAAAAGAAAAACCCATATGATATACGTACGTCTAAAGGGAGTGTACATGAATGTATAAGTAATTTGTCTTTGGATTTGTTTTTTTGAACGTCTACAAAGGAAACAAAAACAAAAATCTTTACCTGGAAATGATGGGAATTAGCATGTGATTGTCGAATCTCATGCACAAAACCTTTTGAAAAGGGTTTAGTGGCATCCTATAATGTAATGTATGATGAAGAATAAGCCATGATTAAGTACGCAACAAACACTATTTGGCACATTTCTGGACATGCTACTTTCAATATATACCAACACAAAAAGGGCAATGCATGTGCTAATATCCTTGGTTATATGTACTGTATGCTATATATAATTATATATTTATAAAAAAAAAATGGTACCAAATGAGCCCACAATGAACCCCATAACAAACCTCCTTTTACTAACAAAAAATTGTCAGGACCCTGAAGTTGTTATTCTACATTGTCATTATATTTCCATTTGCTTGTATTGATCAGTCGCTTCCTTCTAAAAAAATCATGATATCGTAACAAGAACTTGCATCAAATAAGATTCCCATGTTAACTCCATAATTGTTTTATAGAAAAGAAAAATGAAAAGATTGAAATCGACCAGTTTACAACGTTTTTGCCAGCTTCAGCTTGATTGTAACATAATTTCTCAATCGATTAATGGTGGGGTTGCCTTTCTTTTTACATATAATGCAACTACCTAATCAACCTGAATTATCACTAACAAAAATAAAAAAAAATGTTAATCTCTTACTCGAAAAGAAAAAAGAAAAAGAATTTGAAGTATATGTAGATTCCCAGTGTTTGCGAGCTACAATTTTTTTAGGCATTTTTCGAGAGCCATATATGCATATACCCATTAATCAACCAAAATCATTTGAATTTGTGTGTTTTTTTTTTTCAATTTAATGACTCGGATTTTAGGGAATCATATAAATTTCGATCATTTCAAAATAAAATTCTTTTGAAATCTATTTCATATATATATAATATTTGAACCAAAATTTTAGTTAGTAAAAGAATTCAAAATTTGCCAATTTGCTAATTTGTGTGCCCTTTATGTGAGTTTTAGACATTATATTCTTACCAAGAAATAACAGAACCATACTACACTTAGGTTGGTTTCCACAGGAGCCCTCTTGGAAAACTGGGGGTTATTTGCATTGTTGGTACCAATTTTTTAACTAAACACCGCTAAACTATCCAACTGTTAAAAATGTAACACAAAACTCTCTAACCTTTCGTTTTAATACTAATAAAGTGCCTAAACTTGATTTCTGGCCAAAGATGACCATGCGACACGCCACAAGACATCTGACATGGTGACACATGTCACATTGCGCTGACGTGGTGCCACATGGTATTGATGTGGCATATGCAGGCCTGACACGTCAGTATAATGAAACCATCACTAAAAATGAGATACCGTAGTAGGACCAACGCTAAAAGTTAGGTACCATAAATGAAAATTTCTGATTTTTTAGTTGATTTTTGTTTGTTTAATTGGCTTTCGTTTTCTGATGATAAAATTTCGAAGTTTATAGTTTTTAAGTGAAAATTTGTGTTTTTAATATGTATCTCGATTTTTAAATAAAATGAAATATTAATAATTTAAATATAAATGCAGATATTTCATATCAAAATAGTACTGTATTAAACTACTATTTGAACTGATTTACGAGTTAATAATATATAATAAATTTTAAATAATTTTTATTAAATTGAATATTAATTTAAATTATCACAATTTTATTTTATTGAAAAATTAAATTATAATTATAATTGAATATTTTATAATAAAAATTTATATTTACATTTATTATATGCTAAAAAAATATATATTATACATTTCATATCAAAATAGCAATGCATTATACTACTATTTAAGCCGGTTTACGAGTTAGCAATATATAATAAATTTTAAATGATTTTTATTAAACTGGATATTAATTTAAATTATGAACATTTCATTTTATTTAAAAATCGAGATACACATTAAAAATATAAATTTTTACTTAAAAACTATAAAATTTGAAATTTTATTATTAAAAAATAAAAATCAACTAAAAAATTAAAATTTTTCATTCACGATGCCCAACTTTAATATTGGTCCCACTACGGTATCTTAATTTTAGTGATGATCTCATTATACTTATGTGTCAGACTTGTAAATGTCACATCAGTATCACGTGACACCATGTTAGCACCGTGTGACACCACATCAGCGTAGTGTGACACGTGTCACCATGTCAAATGTCATGTGACATGCCATGTGATTATTTTTGACCAAAAATTAGATTTAGACACTTTATTAGTAATAAAATGAAAAATTAAAAAATTTTGAATTATATTTTAATAATTAGATAGTTTAATTGTATTTAATTAAAAAATTAGGTACATAAATGCAAATAACTCGAAAATTGGATTGTATTGTAGTTACAAGTAATTACGTACTATTATTGAATTATTAATTATTATTAACATAGTGTGGGAATTTTTATGGATGGTGCGGTCTTCTAAAAGTGGTGTGTATGTAACTAGTCCCAAAGTTGAAAATTAGTGTAATACGAGATTTTAAGTTAAAAGATAAGATCTAATGACGGAGATTTTAGGTAGCCTTGTCCCTGCATATGCCAAATTCTAGGGGTATCAAAATAGATGATGACATGCGAATATACACGTAAAATTAACGAATTTTGTTGAAGTTAAATGAATTCAGGTCAAAAATTAATTGATCTATTTATGATATGATTTAATTAAATTGTATCATGGGTTGATATATGAACCATTTATAATCCATTTAATTATATGTATTGTATTAGGTTATGTCAATTTGATATGACACAATAAGATATGATTCATTAAAAATATATATAATTTATTATAATTTTAAATAATAAATTAGTCATTATTATAATTTTTTTATAAAAATAACATTTTTATAATTATTTTATACAAATTGTTAAATTATAAATATTATTTTTATTTTTTTAGTAAAAATAATATTTTTATATATTATAATATTTACACAGGTGGGTCGTGTTAAAGTCTATGACCCGTACAACCCATTTAAATAAATAAATTAAATGTGTCGTGTAATCCGTTTAATATTCGTGTCTTGTTATGGTTAAATTTTTTGACATGATTAATAAATGAGTCAGATTCGTGTTGACCCTAGCCGTGTTATCAAAGTGGATCAACCCAACATGAACACGACCCACCTAAAAAGCATAGACACCGGACACGAATACAGCGATATGATGATTTTTAAAATGTAAGGATATGACATGGGCGGGACACATTATATATATATAAAGTTGATTTGTTAAAAAAAATAAAGCTAGTGTGGTAAAATAGAAACTCTATAAAATTTAAATACTTAATATAATCATTTAATTAATTATCTATTATTGTCATATATAAGACAAAAATAAAAGTGGCTAATTAAATATATTATTAAATTAAATATTAAATTAATTAAATTATTAATAAATAAATTAAATTAAATTATACAAAAAGAGAGTTAAAATGTGTCTCGCCGTATTTTAAAAGTGTCATGTTGTGTCTTCTATGTGTCTCATCCATATTCTTTACGTGTCCTAAAAATAAAAAAATAAAAAAAATAATAGAATACGTATTTAACACAATCAAACACATGTCAGGCGCTTATTGATGTTTGACACAGATATCAGTGCTTCATAGCAACTCACCGACCCATTTTGACACCCCTGCCAAATCCCTAATGCAGGTCCCTGCCCTTCTCTTTTTATTTGATTTAATTATTTTTTTGAACAAATATTGACTTAGGTATTGCATAGATTTGGAGTCAATTGATTCTAAATGTTTTATATTTCAGCTGGATTTTTTTTTTATTTCTAATTCTAGTGTGTCAAAAGGGTAAAATTTTTATAATAATCAGAATTGAATCACAATTTAAGAACATTAAATTGGAGATACAAAAAAAATTAATTTTTAATATCTTCCATTTTGTTGGACTTAATTGGGTAATTTTTTTTTTCATTTGATATATCTTTTTACCAAATTTTTTCTTTTTCTCGACAATTTCATGAAGAGATCAAAAGGGCTTCACACTAAGATTTCTTCACAATTAAAGATTAAAATTTACTGATCGATCTTTTTTTCTCAATATAAGAAGTTGATGAATTGTTTTAAATAAGTTTTTAAATTTAAATATTGTATATAAAAAAATATATGCTGAATTGCATATCCATCCAGCTCAGACTCCCACTGTAAAATGCAAAACCTAAATCATTCTCAAAGAACTTATGCTCGAGCCGTACTCCCGCCCCTTTCCCAATTCCTCCCTCTCCGCAATATCCCCAGTTAAAAAAAAAAAACCCACCAATCACTAGAAGAGATCAGATGCGAAGACATGACACCACAATAGATCATCCCTTTATCCGTTGGTTTTCCTCTTTTCAATTTCAAATAAACAAATAGAAGGCCATTTCATTGTCACTTGCCATCCCAGTCTGAGTCTCATTCATATCATTTTTCACATAAAGATGCCCAAAGTACCACAATCAAGAGCCTGTTTCCACCAAGGGAGTCCCATTTACATGCATTATTGGCTTCTGGTTAACGATAACCCCACATCCCTAACCCGCTAGTACTGTTGTTCATTTTTAGTGACCAAAACCTCCCAAATCCAATTATTTATTACTGATTTCTCTTTTCTTTTAGTGATCATTTAAAGTTGGATGCAAATAGGACAACCACCACAAGTGCCCAGGCAAACAAAACCATTTGGGTCCATCTTCCAATCATTTTTTTTTATTAAAAAAACAGAAAAAAAATTAAAGAACATGGTTAATATGCTACTATGTACTATATTATATATTGTTATTTATATATAATTATATATAAATGACAAGTTGAAAAAAAAAAAGTACAAGAACTTCACAAAATTCTACAGCTTATGTAGATTATAATTTCACCAAGAAGTACAAAAGAGCACATGTATGGAGAGAGATAAAAGAAAAAGAGCAAGATTTGATGATGGGCAAAACTTAACTTTTGTTTTTTTTTGGTTCCTGAAATTCTAATTTTGCCCCTGATTCCATTATCTTTTCACATAACAGAGCATGCATTGGGGTTTTCGTCGCTAAAGATCTGAGGAGGATAAGGGTAAGGGTAAGGGTAAGTATGGAGCTCCATAGCATACCTTGGTGGGTAAAAGTAATACTCATTCTTTTTCAGTTCAATAATTTTAGTCATCTCTTCTGTTTGTGCATCGTCGGGTTTAGCAGTGTCCTCCCCGTTATCGCCGCCGCCTTCTTTCTTTTCTTTGTTATCTTCTTGATCACCACCTTTCTTTTCTTTGTCACCTTCTGCACCTCCATCTTTTTTTTCTTCTTTGGATTCTTTACCTTTCTCTTCTCCTTCTCCTCCTTTTTTCTCTGCTGGTTCTTGCTTTACTATCACCGCATGTTTTCCTGTTCTCTTGTGCACGTATTCTACTAGCTTTGGAGGATCGAATACTCCTTTCACTGTGACTTCTGAGCTTTTTAGATCTGGCTCAGCTGATTCCACACCTGTTTATTAAATTAAAAGATACCCAGAAGAATAATAAGCAACCAAGATCAGATTTTGGTCTATTTAATGCAAGATTTTTTTTCTTTTCAAGAACTATCATGTGGTGGGCATTTAATAACGAATTAGAAATTTAATTGAATTCTGATTGTGGACTTCAATTGGACCAACTAATGGGATGATTAAATATAATAATCGAAAAAGATTTAAAGAATAAGAAACGGAATAAAATCTATCATAAAAGATTCAAAAAAGTGCTCATGAAAATAACTTGATACACACTTAGAAATAAAAGGGTAAAAACGTGAATCACCAATAAATCTAACAACCAAAAAAGAGTTAGAAGAGAGAAAATGCATGAAAGCAAAATATAGCTGAAGCACTAGAAAAATTTAGCGACTTGTGCTATGTATAAACTTCAAGAAAATAATTATAAAAAAAAGAGATAAAGAAATGGGAAGGCATGCCTTTCATTCTTTGTATCCGTTTCTTGATTTCCATTGCACAGGCTTCACAATGCATGTAAACCCTTAGGACTACTATTATCACCGGTGGCTGCAAATTAAATCAAGAAAATGGGACTCAGAAATTAATCATAAAAAAAAGAGAGAACGTGGAATCAAGAAATGAAGGAATGGTGAAGGAGTAGAAGGGTAAAAACCTCTTCTTTCTTTTCTTCAGGTTTGGGTTTTTCTTTCTCTTCAGCGGCCTTCTTCTCCTCCTCAGATGGTGGTTTTGGGATTGGAGATATAAGGTCAACCTGTCTATGGCTCTTCCTCTGAACTCTATCTAAAACCTTAAGCGGATCCGCCTTTTCTCCTTTCACAACAACCTTACTAGCCTTGCAATCAGTTATCACATCTTCAACTCCTGAAATATTTAAATCAAGAAAAGATGCAATGAGCGAGTGAAGAAAGCAAGAAGAATGTTGAAGATAAATTAAAACAAATATATATATATACATATGCACTGACCATCAAAGCCCTTTAAACACCGGCGAACCTTGCGAGCACAACCCTCGCAATGCATGTAGACTCTGAGGACAATTTCTTGAGGAGGTGGAGGTGGTTCATCTTTGGATTCTTTTGCATCATCCGGTTTCTTGTCTTCCTTTTTTGTTTCATCAGCTGGTGCTGGTGGTTTATCAGCAGCTGGTTTTTCTTCTTCTTTCTTTTCTCCTTTGTCACCTTCAGCTGGTTTCTTTGCTTCCTCTGGCTTTGGCTCCTCTGGTTTTTTCTCTTCTGTTGCTGGCTTCTTTTCCTCCTACAAACAAATAAAGAAAAGAAAACACAAACCCAATTTCAGAAATCAAGAGAACAACAGAAGAAAAATAGATTCATAGCAGAGAGCTTCAAGAATCAAGACCTCTCCCATTAAGCTTCTTGTGTTTGTGTTTTTTGCCCCCCCTCAATGCTAGAGTAGAAAAGACTTGGTGGAGATAAAGCTATGCAGCAATTTATCGTCTATCTTTGTGAGTTGTACGCGTAAAGGAATGGGGGGCTTTGGCTATTTTGTCTCTTAAAAACCAATTCGATGAGGTGACGCAAGGACCATCAGATCTGGGGGTAGCTGATTAGGGGTAATATAATTACCATTAATATTAAGATTATGATGAATGAATGGTGATGATGGTGATGTTGGTCATGATGAAATTTCGTGGCTGTTTATAAGGGGCACGTGCAGTGTAGGAAGGACGTGCTCGAGACAAATGGTGTCCGGAGGTTACATGCTCTTTTGGCCTTTCGCCTTTGGACCTTAAAAAATTGAAATAATAATAATAATAATAATAAAAGTGATGAAATTGTTTTACTGTTTGGTAATGGTAATGGTAACTTTTTAATCTAACTGTGGTCCTACTGCAATTTTTTTTTTTTGGTCATCATCCAACCCGTCCATTACCCAAAAGCTTATCATCACCACTATTTTTAGGATGTGAGGAATGAAAAATCTCTTCTCTAAAATTGTTGGCTTTGAGCATATGAAAATGAAAGTGGCTGTATCTATGAATAGAGTTGTTACAATTTGGCTTCTGAAATCTTGACAATTCTAAAAATAAACGAATTTTAACTTAATATGCATGCGTTACAAGGGTTTTTCTTTTTCTTAAATCTGTGGCCCTATCAATTAGTATCCTATGCTGCATTAAAAAAAAAAAAAATTAATGCAATGAATTATTCTTTGATTTTTTAGGGTTTGTGCAACCAAAAAAAAAAACAACTAGCATTTTCTTTTTATTTATTTATTTATTTGAGTGTTAAATGAAATCCACTGAATTTAAAGGCCAGTTGAGGGTTGGTGTGGGGGTGGAGAGCTGATTTGATTACTGGGTCTTAATGTGGACCACACAACAGAATAATAAGCAGTGAATGTTGGTAATAATTAGAAGCTTAGTGGAATGAGATTATTATTATTATTAGCAGTAAATTCACTTTGGAAGTGTCTTCGTTTTTGGACATCAAATTCTGCAGAAGCAGCTCATATCATAAGCTGTGTGTTTGACCATCTCCATGGTTCATACTTCATACGTTTGCTGTCTCTCCACTTTTCCATCATTGTTTTGTGCTGTGATTGCCATCTTTCCATTATATTTATCTCTTTTTTTTTTCCAAGCAATTTTGCTGTGCAAAAGAGCAAATATATAAGCCAAAGTTGCCCACATTTACTCTCTTTTTTTTTTTGGAACCAACCCGCATTTATTTTTTGAATCAGCATATTAATTATGGGATCAATTTATGAATATCGTGCATGCCACATAAATAGTAGTTATTTCTTATCATATCCAGTATTAACTATCAACCAAATATCTGGATTCTGAATTAATAAGCTTTTAATTATATTGCCAAAGTTAACATTCGACCCTATAATTTTTTTTCCTAATAAAAATTTTTTCATCTAAAATTAAATTATATTGAACCTTATTTTAAAAAAATTTTAGAATTAAATTCTATAAAAAATTTTAGAATTAAATTCTATAAAAAATTTTAATTGTTAATTAATGAAAAATTATATAAATTAATAAATAAAATTGATAATTTCCCCTATAAATTATATATCACCTAATTATAAAATTTTAAAAAATTTTAAGTCCGTATAATAATTTTTAGAAAAAATAACTTGAATAACCAACAATTTTAATAGTTGACTGACTAAAATTTATTTAAATCAATGATTAAAATTGATGATTTTTTTTGAAATACACATCCTTTAATTTTAAACTTTTAAAAATTTTAGGTTTATAAAAAATTTAAGAAATTTTAAATAACTTCTTAAGAAAAGTAAAAAAAATAAAAAAATAAAAATTAGTACATAGACTTAAAAGTTTTTAAAATTTATAAGTAGGTGATATATATATTTTTTAAAAATTAAATAATTAATTTATTGGTCTAAATAATTTTTTATTAATTAACTTTTAAAATTAAAAATTTATTTAACATATTGGACTGAATTATAAACGAATTTTTTAAGATAAAGTCAAATATAATTTAATTTTAAAATAAAATTTTTTTATTGAAACCAAGAAAAATTTCAAGGTCTAATGGTGACTTTAAGACATAATTGAGGGTCCAATTTGACCCTTTAGCCTTAAATTTATCCATTTGAAAAAATAACTTGAATAACCAACAATTGTTGAAATCATATGGTACTGTTTTGATTTAAATAATATTTCGAGTTTAAATTATAGTATATACAACCGCATTAAATTAGTTGGGGTTAATTATATTTATGGTACCCAGATTTTTGACTTTATACCATTAAAGTACATAACATTTAAAACATAGAGGAAAACCTTCAAACTTTACAATCTGGTCACATGAAAGTATCCGGTGTCAATTTTCGGTCATCGGTGATGATATGGCGCCTGCATGAATGCTGACTTATACAGACATCAACCAACATGGAAAACACATCATCTAATATGGACATATGGTGCCATATCATGTCATGTGTCGATATTAAATAGTTATTTAATAATTATATAATAAATAATAATAAATATAATATATAATAAATAATATATAATTATAAATAATAATAATAAATATAGAAAAAATATAATTAATTAATTAGAAATTTAGTATTAAAATTGATTAAATATTAAAATTAATATATAAATATTAAATATATATAATTAATAATAAATATATAATATATTATTTCAATAGTATTTTAAATAAGGTGGCATTATTCTTTTAAAAAATAATTATTAATTATTAATTAGTTATCAAATATTGTAAACTAATTTTTAATTGATAAACTTTTGTAAACTTTTTAATAATTTTTTTAAACCAATTAATTACCAATTATTGTAAACACTAATAATTGTAAAATACAGCTCCAAAATTCATCACTGTATTTTTTTGGACACCACCATCACTAAAGCTTTGCTCAAACCCAAATCATGGCTTCTCAAACCCTTTTCACCATCATGGCTCCTTCACTCCTTCACCCTTGCTCAAAGGAGAAAACGGCTTGGCAAAGGAGCAATTAGAAGGAGAAGGAGGTGAGATGGCGGCGATGGATGAGGATGAGATTGGGATGATGAAGAAGTTAGGGATTCCAGTTGGCTTCGATTCCATTAAAGGGTAGTATGTAGCCGGTAATGATGTGGGTGGTGTCAGAGCTGTTAGCAAGCAGCTGCTTAGGCTGTATATGAATCGCAAAGGTGGATTTAATAGGCCATTTCCTCGAACGAAATCGCTAGTGTTTGAATTTATTCTGTGAAATTGTATTGAGGTTAGGACCTTTCCTTTTTTGCTATGTTTTGGATTTTGGATTTGTGATGAGTTTAATCAATTAATTAGGGTTTTTTTTTATTATTATGATCATGATTATGATCTGGAAGCGAGGTGGAGCAATGGTGGTGGTGGCAAAGAACAAGGCGACGACTTGCTCCATGAAGTGGCAGAACTGCAGCGCCACGGGATCTTTCCCAATATGATATTCCGCTCTTATTTTTTTTTTTGTTTTTGTTTTAGAGTTTTGGATCTTTCTCATTCTTCTTCTGCTCTTGTTTTACTGTTGTTGTCAATTTGTGAGAGTCGTAAGGTTTGTAGTAGTGGTGGTAGTGGATATGGCGGTGGTGGTGGGTCAGTGTTGTTAGTGGTGGATCAATGGTTTTGGTGGAGAGATGCAGTTGCTCAATATGCCTTCGAAGGTAGTCTCAAAGGTATTGGCTCCGAAGGAACCGTGGTTGTTGCTGGTGGCAATAATGGTGAGGGTGAGAGAAAAACTTACATTTAAGTGGTTGGTTGGGCGATGGCAACGATGGTTCCGATGAGAAAAACTTGCATTTAAGTGGTTGGTCCGATGAGGAAAACTTGAATTATTTATTATATATTAATATATTTATTATTATTTATAATTATATGGCACATGTGTTCATATTAGATGATGTGTCTTCCATGTTGGTTGATGTATGTACAAGTCAGCATGTATGCAGGCACCATATCATCATTGATGACTGGAAATTGACTCCGCGTACTTTCATGTGACCAAATTGTAAAGTTGGGAGATTTTTTAGTTATGTTTTAAATATTAGGTACTTTAATGGTATAAAATTGAAAATCTAAATACCGTGAGTGCAGATAACTTAATTAGTTATTAGAAATTTTTTATTATTTTTATGATTTTATTTGAGTTAAATCAAATTTTTTAGAGTTCGGTAAATATTGTATATATACATTTAATCAAAAGGACGAAACAATATTCCCCAACCAACCAACCCTCTTTTTCTTTTGGTTCTTATAAAAGATAATTAGGCAATTTTCTTTTAATTTTTATCAAATTATTTACCAGCTGTGAATTTCAAGTCTTAAAAGGAGAATAATCTATCTTCATTTTTTTGTGTTAATCATGTACTTAATTGTGGTGCTAATAAATCTCCGCATGTAAAAATTGGCAGAAAAAAAACAGGAAAAAGAAAAAAAACTGTATGGCATGTGAATTTTGATTACCGAAAGGATCAGAATCCATGTGCTTCAGTACATAATCAAAGAACATAAATTTATCAGATAAAAAAAGATTTGTCAAAAAAAAAAAGAAACAAAAATTTAGAGGAGCCCATATGACATATCACATGCTATTTATTTATGGTGGAGAAACTGTTGATGTTGAGCGTTAGCTCATTTCTCTTTTTTTTCATCGATGTCTTTGAACACGACTTGATGTACAATATCAATTATTATCATTTATAACAACCACTATTAACTACAACAATTATTGAAAGATAAAGACATTAAATTTAAAATTATGCATCGCTCCAGATCGAATCTGAAATTTTAACTTTTCAAAATCCCAATTTATACAAATTGGCAGCTAATTTTATATCTATTGAATGAAATTATTGTTAGGAAAAAGATAAATGTTACATTCGCGAATAACATTTTTTATATTTTTAGCTTTCCTCTTTTTATATAATTACATTACAACAAAAATATTAAAAAAATTAAAAAATTACAAGTTTTGGATTTTAGATTTTAAAGTAAAAAATTATTTAAAAATTTAAAATTAAAAAAAAATAAATTTAAAATAACATTGAGATAATATTAAAATTACTTCTAAAAATTTTTATTTTCTAATAGATATGTGTGTTATACTACTCCCTAGCAATGTGCACATATATTAAAAGATAATAATAATATTGGACCACTATTTTTATATAAAAGCACATAAAAAGAGGAATGTCAAATGTCGAATTTGATTGATCAAACAAAAAATAACAACTTCAACTGTACCATTAAATTCCACTTCAGTTTGAGGAGTTGCCCGCTATATATACATATATAATTATTTCCTTCGAACCATTAATTAATTAATTAATATTTTATTGTTCAAATTACTTTGGCAATTGTAAATAGATTATTTTTGATACGGTTCAAAGGAGTTGGACATGATGCTGTTGTTGCACGAGCTGTCCAGTTTATAAGGCCGCAGGGTACACTTTAGACAAGAATTCTAAAAAGGCAGCTTACATGACCCTTTTTTGATGCTGTAAACATGATTTAATTATGCATTATGTGAAAGTTAACGATCACAACCAAAAAAATAAAAATAAAAAAAGGACATAAATATGTAGTGATAATTAAACTTAGCAGAAAATAAGGCGTCCATCATCATAATTAGCAGACAAGGATTAGGGATTGCCACTCTTCAAACCAAATTCCTATGCACATTTGCTGGTTACTTAGAGATTCTCCTTTCACCACCAAACTCTTGCAACTTCTAACTTTTATCATTCACATTTGTCAACTTTTGGAATCATTTTGCTATCTAACCTTTAATTTTGGCAACTTCTGGACATGAGACAATCACCAAACTAAACAGTTACAACTTTTCCAAAGGATTTTTTTTTAATCTACTTGGGTGACAAATTGTACATTATTTTCAAGATGTATAAAGGGTGTTTTGGGACCGTTTTCTATCACATATACTCCATTTTATTGTATTTATTTAGTTACAATATTTCAGGTACATATGATTTTTTTTTTAATTTTTTAAATATAAAATAGTCACCATGTATATTACTCATTTAATAATATGCAACACTATATAACTTACTTTTTTTTTAAAAAAAAGATGGATGATAATGTTTAAAAATATCAATTTATTGAAATTAAAAAATTATTTTTCTTTTTTGCCATTATAAACAGAAAATGAATTTCTAGGAGATGCTAGAAACGCCTGCCATCACTGGTTTTGATGTTATTGATATTAACAGATTGATAAAATTTAGTCAAACATTCGTAATTGAATTTAAATATCTTTTAGGTTTTATTATCCTTTACGATTCCTTAGAGAATGATATGGAAAATTCGAAATTCAATTATATATAGATAGATTAATGTAGTTTAGAATTCGACGATGGAATCTTCATTTTTTCCTCGAGTCTCTAATAATATATGACAAAATAGGTTCATCAAAATTTCAAAGAGTGGGGAATAATATGTTGACTCAAAAACCACGAATAATGGTGCCAAGTAGGAATGCGCTAATGAAAAATAATTTGGAAGAGAGATTAATGGTTGGCTCAGATAATGATTCACACGATAAGTAGATTGCAATTGCATGGTGCGTGCATACATACATACAAATTATGATATGACCCTGATTTGACCAATAAAGCTTTTTGGATTGCTGAGATAATCCACCATTAATCTATGGATTACATTGTTTATTAATCAATCAGGCCACTCACGTTATGTGATATTGTTTCTATGCATGCTTAATGGCCTTCTAGTTCGTCAGAAATGGGGATAAGATTTCTTGTCAGTATATCCTTTCCCGGTAGCTAGTACGATTAATCATCATCATTTTATGCTAACTTTAATTTTTCCTCCATGTAAACTAACCGACATTTTCTTGGTGATATACACATTCATCATTTTTGACGCAATTTAAAGTTCAAGCTTTTGAGGAAAAGTTGAGATATCATTTCAGACTTTTGTTTGTGTATCATTGAATAATTAAGATTACAGTAAATTACTAATTATTTTTTATATTTTGATCCAATATATTATTTTATCTCTGACATTTAAGAAAATATTAATTTATTTTTGATATTTGTAAATTCATGTACTATTTTATTATTGACAGATAATTAATGAGTACTAATTATTGCAAATGTTATGAATAAATAAATATTTTTTCAAATATCAGGATAAAATGATATATTAAATAAAAATATAGGGGACATATAACAATTTACCATTAAAATTAACATTGGTGTGGTGCAACACCTTTTTTTTTTTTCCAAACAATAATAGTATTTCATTGATGGAAGAGAATACATGAGATATACAACATTATATCATTGAATATCAATAGAATTTTACCCAGATCATCTAAAGATAAAAAATAAATAAAAAAACATAAAACTCAACAATTCAAACTAAATGCAAAACATCTATGAACCTTGAGTGTACTCAGCTACATAAGTGAACGCAGAGTTCAGCTCCTAGATCTGAGGAGAGAGAGATATATGAAGTTGAAAAACACGTCATCAAGCTTGGTTAATGAGTAAAACTGGATTTTTAAAGTATTTCCTTGAATGTTAAACTATGAAATCCACCATATTATCACTAAAATAGAACATAAAATGGGATAAATCCAGTATTAACTCACATTAAATTTATGTATGCACAAAGACAAAAAGAAACCTGGTATTTGAATGATTTTTTTGGGCCAAAAATATCTAAAAAACCATTCAAAATCAGTAGGATACAAGCGAAGAAGATAATGAACAGTAGAGGAACAGTTGAGGAAAAGAGAGAAAACGTGTGGTTGTTGGGTACCTTAGCTAGCGGGTAATTCTCATGGGCAACTCATGGTGACAAGATTCATTTGGACAGTGCGACACCTCTCATGCTTTAATTAATTATAAATGTAAATATCCTTCAATACGATATATATTTATATAACTACTGTCATTTTTTCATGCCATATTTTTCCACAGTGGCGGGGAATCTCCATTGTATAGGGTGAAAAAAAGGAAAAAAACAAGAGTTCCACAGATTACAGGGAGACATTACGTCCATGTATAATTGCATCTTTTACTATAGAAGTCTATTAAGCTAGCGGCAAGCTTTAATAACAATGGTTTGAAAAAAAAAGAAACTAAGTAGTTAAGGTGGGGTTTAGGTACTTAGCATTAGGACCCAATTATGACTAGGAGCTGGTAACTTTATAGTGTTATTAACTAATGCTTTTTAAGTATGCCCACCGAGCTTTTTGACCATATACGCATCCTAATCACCCTACGCTTAAGGCTAAAGTTTCAGTTCCAATAAGAGAAGTAAGCAAGATGAATTCCTGTAGCTAATTAAATTATCTAGGCCCATCAGACAGTTGATTAATCATGATGCAGTTCAATAAGTAGATCGTATGAAATGCTCATAAATGCCCTTGATACACTCAGTTTTGCCATATAACACTACTATAGGTATTAGTAATATTTGATTATTCTAGTAATTCTTTTGGGTTAGTATATATATGGTCTAACATGCTTAGAACGGAAAGTTTTATAATTCTATCACGAAATTAAGATATTAGATGATGTTATGAGTTGAATCCTAACTCTCACGATCTTACTTTAAAAAGCGGAATGTTTAAGAAAAAGAAAAGTATATAGGCATGATTAAAATGAACCTAACTTTGACGAAAACGGACTTGCAAAAACCCATTTGAAAAAAGATAATGTTTTTTTCAATATGGTGTAGTCTTGATAAGAAAGTTGGCTGTTTTCCAAACCAAGGGAAATTAATGATATACGTATCATAACTCAAAATAAATGCATGGTTTTTAGCAAAGAATGGAGAGAGAACAGTGATATATTTCGGTAGTAAGGTCCCTGGCTAGCCTATGATCAACTCCATAATATGTATAATTATATATAAGTTGGCCTCCGCCTCTGCCCACTGGGCCTCCTCTATAGCTATAATTATTTTGCACGCTTCACAACCACGTACGAGCCTCTCATTTTTCCTTTAATTTCTTCATTCAGTGAGACACAGAAATATTGAAAGCACTGCGAATTGATTTTGTCCATATCAAATTCTTCTCTCCCTATGCATATGCATACGGTTGCTAAATTTTGGCAGAGATTTTTACCACTCCCATTATTAAAACTCTGGGTGTTGGCAAGGTTTTTGGTATATAATAATTGATGGCAGAGGACAAATAGTGCTGCAAGCTGCAATTCCTGCAGTGCAGCCTTTAAATCCCCTCATTAGACCATGCACTTAGAGTTCTCCGTTATGGTCTTCATTATGTAATTAGAATTTTTCCTGGCCAATTATGTAATTAGATGGTATTATATATGTGCTGTCATGTTAGCCGGATGATTAAAATATTACAGAATATCTTATTTCATTAGAATTGATTTTTTTTTTCTTTATAAAAGTGGTAAAAAAATAGTAGAAATTTATGTTAATAATTTAATGGATTATTAAAAATTATGTGTTGTGTAATAATTTAAGTAATTTTTGACTACTTTTTAAGATTTTTTATATTAATATCCAATGCTCTTATTATTATATTAAGTCACAATCTTACACAATTTTTTTTTATATAATTATGATCCAATTGAATGGATATTACTAATAAAAGAGGAAATTTTTTTCTCCATATATATAAACTGATAAATATTGATATTTATTTAATCCGTAAAACATTACAAGTTTTTTTTAATAAAATTTAGTAAATTTTTAATGAATATTATTACATGGGGCGAAAAGAAAATAGAGAAATCAAATGAGGGACGCGTAGCATGTAGGGCAAGGGTGCAACTTCATATCCTAATTATAGACATTGCGTTCCATGTTAGGTTGTCTGCCTCCATGCAACAACATACTAAACATACCTCATTCTCATCTAATTCAGTTGACTCATCTAATTAACCACTCCAAATGCCACGTGGACATGACATGTCGCTTACACACCACATGTTCGTGGCTCTCATTGTAAAAGTCCCAACAACAATATGCATAGCTCCACGTTGCACATGCCCAACTAAAAACTTTCACCGAAAATGACTCAACATTGTTATATCTTTTTTGCCTACATTATTACAAGTCTTTTTTTTAACCCAGTGGAAAGTAAGGGGAGAAAATCGAACTCATGATATCATTTTACAATATTTATAAGTGAATTATTTGCTTATAAAAGGTGGACATATTTTTACATGTGTATATATATATATATATATTAAATAAAAGCATTTATTAGTTGATACAAAATAAATATTTAATTATATTTATTTATTTATTATATTTTTTTAGTTTAACATTTTAAGTAATTTTTAATTTTTAAAATTATATTGTGGCATAAAATTTAAGTGATAATAAATTTGAAATCTTATGAGAAAAGTAAGAGAAAAGAAAAGTTTTACTTTTTTTTTTTATGTGGTTGTTGAAATCGCATAACAAACACACGTGGCTTATCAAGAAATTGAAGGAGTGCATTTGGTTGTTCATATTTGAGCCACCGTAAGATGTTAAGCACATAATATATATATATAACAACTTTAATCATTTTCATATTATTATTATATATGAATTGTCTAGAGATATCGGGAAATCAAGCAAAGTGGTTTGGACTTCAATTCTGGACCAAGAGGTTAGCTGGAAAGCTAGAGACCATGTATATTTCTGCCTTTGCTTCACCATTAAAGTTCTATTTCGAGAGCTTTATCGCATTAAAAATGGAATATAGTCTACTTGACCAACAACAAAAATGATTATATTTGGTTTAGTATTTAGAACTCTATCGATTTGATATGGTTGTTGGCCTCCAACTTAAAAAATTTTACAATTATTTTGGCCTTTAATATTAAATTAATGATATCAAATCTTCTTAAATTTATCTATGTGTTATTATAAATTTTATTTTATTATTTTAATTAATTATTAAAATTTAATTGATTTGACTTTTCAACTGTACATAATGAGTTGGAAGAACAAGATTACTATATAATATCTTCTTCAATTTTTAAGCTCATCAAGTGAAGACTATATGCATGTAATATTAAAAAAAAAAGTGTTATAATAACCTAAAAAAAAAGTTATAATGATTGCTTAAATGGGGTTTGTTCAAATTCTATACCATACTTGACCTATTAATGCCTGAATGGAAGTGTATCACTATATTACTAAACAATGTTAAATTAATGTATACATCTATATTCTTTAATGGGTTATTTTATTATATGTTTTAAAATATTTGATGGAACATGTTGCCACTTAAGTTTAAAACTGATTATGTGAGGTAACATTTTGAAGTAGACATAACAATAACGAAATATAAGAGCTGGATATCATATGAACCTAACAAACTACTACAGAAAACATAGAAAGAGATATTACATTCAGCTTATGATTGTAATAACATGCATCTGTATAACATTGATCCATTACATCTATGCTTTGACAGATATTTCTTATTCACTCACAAATAACACAGAGCCTTACTCTAACAGCTTTTTTTTTTTTTTTTTTTTTGAGAAACTCTAACAGCTTCTAGTGGAATGAAGCAAAACAGAACAATTTCTTGATAGCCTTCCCATCCCAACAAATTTAAAAAAAAAAAAAAAGGAAAATTCCTAAAGACCATTAAATGTCATTCAGTGTCGAATAAAAGCTCGACATATCATGGCAAGATTATTTGATTGGGTATGCATGTGATCATGTTTTGTGGAGCCGATTTTGGTCCCACTTTAACGTGGGTCAAAGCATTCGAGTGGCTCCAACCCAACAACCCAATGCCTTTCTAATACCATTTTAATTTGTTGCCTTTTTTTCAACTGTTGAGAAAAAAAAAAAAAAATTCCAGAGACCCATTAAGTGCATGCACCATCTTACGACTTGCCATTGGAGCAAAGAGCATCTAAAACAGAGAGATGTGACTGTTGCGTTGCACGAATAGTGTAAACCCACCTTACCAAGACGAAGAATCAAATCTCTTGGAACAAGGAGAGAGGGGGATAACGTACTAGGTAGCATTGAGTTGACACTGGCATCACCTAACGAAAAAAAAAAAAAGATACGTCATCGCTGAAATGTCCTGAAAATTATCTAATGTTGACACCTATAAAATTACTTCGTTTTTACCGTTGGAATATGATAATAAGATAATGGTTATCTAGATGTGTAACTTCGTAACTACTGAGAAGGATGTGATTTCTGAGGTGTTGGACATAATACCAAAATATATTGTAATAATTGAAGCGAATAATATGTTGCAAAAAGTTATCAGAGATGATAGGGGAGTGGAGATCGAGTGATGGGTGCTTAGTCATACATTTTGATTGTCGTCAAAGTGGAAGACAAGTTATTGATATTATTTTGTGTTTTCAATGTGGTTTGTGAACCATACTTGTGGCAAGTCCGCAGGACAACGATAGCAGAGAATTTGGGCTTTGATGCTTGACATGTTCAGCCTCAAGGCCTGGATAACATCCTTGGACTCAAACCTCAAGGTCACTCACAGTGAACTAAAATGAAACTTGTTATGTATGAGCCTATGGACACTTGTTGGCCCATAAAATGATGGTTTTCAACTTGATGGGGGCATGTTAATAGTGAACTCTCTACAAGCTCTAGGGGTGATCTTGAGTCTACCTTTAAAAGCTCGACAAAATTCCCCGTGAATGCTAAAGAGTTTGGGCTAGGCTAGGCTGGTATGGGCCTATCCTCCTTTTGTAATCTTGAACAAGTCCAGAGAAAATGGAAGCTTTTGTTACCGGGTCTATTGCAGAGTGGGCCTAACGAGAAATACTTGAGGTACAAAAGAGCCAAGCCGAATCTGAGTTTGAACTAGCTCAAACGTGATTCGTTAATAATCAATCAATAACTCGAATCGAGTCTATTATGGTATTTGGCATTCATAAAATCAAAACGAGAGTAAATGAGTTAAAAGAAATTTTCAAAATATAAGATATAAACTAAAATTACTTATTAAAAGATTTTAAATAAACTATTTACTAAATAAGGTATCATAAAATAATAATTTTATAGTAATAATATATTTTTAAATAATTTTTACATTTATTATAAATAAAATTTATATTATATATTTAAAATTAAATTTTTAATACATAAAAATTACGAGTTATCTCATAAGCTCTTATTTGAATTAATTTGTGAGTTTCATAAGTTAAGTTTTGCATAATTTGAATTCGGTTCATTTATTAAACGAGTTTCAACTCAAATGAGCTTTTATTGAGTGAAGTTTCGAGCAATTTGTAAACAACTCGACTCGTTTATAGCTTTATTACTCAATAGTGCCAAAGATCATTATGAAATGAAAATGACATTTGTTGGATGGAGGTTGTAAGTTGCTACAAGTGCACTTGAGACTCTAAGTTTTTTTGAGTTAATGATAGGTTAACATGCTAAAACTTTGAGCAAGCAATACCGATAAGAGCACATTTGTAATTGGGTTATTATTCAGTTCAGGCCGGGATGGGAAGTAAAGAACAGACTAACGTGGTTTTGTTAATCATAACTTAAATGCGGAAGCGATTAACTTGAAGGATCCTAATAGAACAATCAAATTAACCAAAATATTAAATCATGACATAATTATAAAAGTTACAGTAAAATAAAATAAAAAACACACAGTTTTAAGGTTTGATTCAAAAAAAATCAAGAATCAATCAAGTCCTTATATCATCAAAGGGCGAATTTAAGTGTTACGGATTTGGCATAGGAAAACATATATATTAGTGCTTGGGATATTTAATTTTCGTGATGGATTCTT
>CATIWM010006203.1:0-50521 GCA_949671775.1 Mallotus repandus | reverse complement strand
AATTTGAATTAAACTGAATTAGTTACAGTTCAATGAACTTTTAATTCTAATGATTGAAACCATAAAAATATAAGAAAAAAATTATAGCTGTTAAAATTTGAAATTCAAATTTAATTCTAATGGAAGTGGCTAATAAAAATTCTAGATTTTATGATCCAGTCCAGAAAAAACTTGTTAGAAGCTGTGATACTGTGTTTATTAAAGATAAGAAAATTGAAGATATTGCCATAGTTGAGAAGAACATTTCTAGCTATAATGATGATTTAAATTTGAAACTAGTTTCTCCAATAATGGTGCCAAAGGAAGTTGGAGATGAAGGTGAAGATATGCCGCCAGATGTAGGCGATGAAGATGCTCCCATTGAGATTCCATCTGAAGATGATGATGATAGTGTTCATGATCAACCACTAGCAGATGAAGCTTCTCCAGTGCCACTGAGGAGATCTGATAGAAACAGACAACCTTCTACCAGATATCCTAGAGACCAGTTTGTGCTTCTAACTGACGGGGGAGAGGTAGAAAGCTTTTAAGAAGCTACAAATTATGAACACAAGCAGGAATGGTTTGAAACTATGTAAGATGAGATAAAGTCTCTGCATGAGAACAAGTCTCTGCATGAGAACAAGTTATTTAAGCTAGTGAAATTTTCTGAAGGCAAGAGAGCTTTGAAGAATAAGTGGATGTTCAGGATCAAACATGAAGAACACAGTCTCCAGCCATGATTCAAAGCTAGACTGGTTATAAAGGGATTCAACCAAAGAAATGGTATTGAATTTGATGAGATTTTCTCTCCAGTCATGAAGATGACATTTATCCGTACTGTGCTAGGTTTAGTAGCAAGCTTTGATCTGGAGATCGAGCAAAATGGATGTTAAAATTGCTTTCCTACATGGTGATTTAAAAGAAGAAATATTCATGGAGCAACCAAAGTGTTTTAATGAAAAGGAAAAAGAGGACTCTATTTGCAGATTGAAGAAAAGTTTGTATGGCTTAAAATAGGCACCAAAACAATGGTATAAGAAGTTTGAGTTTGTTATGGGGGAGCAAGGCTATAAGAAGACTACTTCAGACTATTGTGTTTTTGTTCAAAAATTATCTAATGATGATTTTATTGTGTTATTGCTCTATGTGGATGACATGTTAATTGTTGATCTGAATATTTTCAGAATCAACAGCTTGAAGAAGCAGTTGAGTAAGTCTTTTACTATGAAAGACTTTGGACCAATAAAATAAATTCTTGGCATGAAGATTATTAGAGACAGAGGCGTCAATAAATTGTGGTTATCACAAGAGAAATACATTAAGAAGGTGCTTTAGAGGTTCAATATGTAAAATGCAAATAGTCAGCACTGAATTTCATAATTCAGTGCTGACTATAAATACCACACCCGCGATGGTTCAATATGTACAAGAGAAGTACATTAAGAAGGTGATTATTTGATGGCTATTTATAGAGGTATAGATTATTTGCATCGCGGGTGTGGTACAAGGATTGTGCATTTTGACATTAAACAGCATCGCGGGTGTGGTACAAGGATTGTGCATTTTGACATTAAACAACATCGCGGGTGTGGTACAAGGATTGTGCATTTTGACATTAAACCACACAACATTCTTCTAGATGAAAATTTCCGTCCTAAAGTCTCTGATTTTGGTCTTGCAAAGCTATGCAAGGGGAAAGAAAGTATAGTGTCAATATTGGGTGCGAGAGGAACTATAGGGTACATTGCTCCATAAATATTTATCAGAAACTTTGAAGGTGTTTCTTACAAGTCTGATGTGTATAGTTATGGAATGATGATTCTTGAAATGTTTGCAGGAAGAAACAATATAGATGTTGGAGCATCTCGCAGCAGTGAAACATATTTTTCAGATTGGATTTATACATACCTTGAGTCCGAAAATATTCGTACACTTCATGAGAAGATAACAGATGAGGAAGAAGAGACGGTTAGAAGGATGATCATTGTGGGTTTGTAGCGCATTCAAACCAATCCGTCAGATAGACCATTAATGACCAAGGTGATAGAGGTGTTAGAAGGTAGTCTTGAATCGTTGCAAATTCCACCAAAGCCTTTCCTGTTTTCCGCCACTGCACCACCAGATTTTTCATCTACTTTATCATCTGCACCATATGTTTGGTCTCAAAGGGGTGAAGTAAGGGTTCTGGCAGAAGTTTTAAGTAGCACTCCAAGTGAAAATTCATAACCGGTAATTTACAGCTTTCCAGGATTTTTAGCACAAAGAGAGTAACTACCTGTTGACTGTAAAAGGTTTAGCAAAACATCAGTGGTTGGTTGTGCTTTAACATAGGAGGCATCAATTAATTGATTTAATTAAAAGTGACACTGGGCATCTGTAATATGCTGTCAGTGCCATCAGCTGAAGTTGAAACACTGCAGGAACCAAATTGAAGTTTGTATTAAACATTTGTTCCAACACATTGATTGCTTATTCTATAGATTCAAGGTTCTGGTACCGAGATCTCTCCCCTTCACTTGAGAAGGATGCTTGAATGCTCAGGAATATCTTCATGTTTATCATCTTCAATCACTTTTATTGGGGCCATAACAGTTGGTTTCTGTGTTCAGTCTTAAGGACACTGCATATGTATACGAGTTCCAAACCTGTTCAACATATAAACTATAAAGTTGTCTGCATTTGTTAGTAATGACAAGAAGTCAATAAATAGGAAGCTTCTCATCTTAGACTGATCCTGTAGTTTAATAGCTATAGTTTAATAAGAGTCATTTGACTAAATATTCTCCCAAAACAAATTGTTTGAATTTCATATTAACATCCTATCTTTTTTTTTTCTTTGGCTGCTTCTGCCTCTAAAAACAACGCCATCCCCTCTGCATCATGTCTTTGGTCCTTGTCCTAATTGCAATAACCTCTTCCCTGATTCCACTATCTGTGCATGCCCAAAGCAACGAGCAATATCAGAACTGTAGCAAAACATTTTTCATGTTGAAATATTACTAATATTGGATATCCTTTCTGGGGATCAAATTTACCCGAGTATTGTGCTCACCCGCAGTTCCAGCTTAATTGCACAGAGCAAACAGCGGTTATCAAGATTGAAAATCTGACGTACCAGGTGCTTGAAATCAATAGCGAGTTGCAGAATATTAAGGTTGTTAGAACAGATTACGTAGGTGGCATCTGTCTGAGCAATCCTGTAAACGCCACTTTAAATCCTACCTATTTCAGCTATGGTTCAGATACTCCGGGCATGCAGTCAAATAATTTTACTTTACCAGATTATACCACCCAATTTTCTTACAACAGTAGACCCAGGTAATTCGAGCACTGCAGCAAACTACTTCTCAACGTGCCGAACGAAGTTTATTTTTCCGGCAACTGAATCAACTGTTCAGACATTAGATGGCAGTAATAAAACGGAGCAGGATCTAGTTATAGCAATAGAACAAGGTTTTGGGTTGCAGTGGGATGCGAATTATACAACTTGTAATACGTGTAAATTGTCAAATGGGTTGTGTGGTACCAACACCACTGATGGTTCATTTGTTTGTTATTGCTCTGATCGGCCTTTTTCCTTCAGTTGCAGAGGAAGTGCAACAGTTCAATCATCAGGTATGCCATCTTCCGAAAAACATCAATGTCTTATCCTTGGACTATCTCGGCTCTTTTAATTTTGAATCATGCATCACACAATTTTTTTTTTAAAAAAATTTATTGATGCTTTTAAGATTTATTAAAAAAATTCATTAAACTTAAACATTTTTTAAAAAAATTTAAAGTTTCACAATTAAGTTTTATAATTTTTTATAAAAAAAATCATAAGTTTAGGTAGTTTAAATAATTTTTCCATAATCAACAATTAAAATTAAACTTTATTAATTTATAATATTTAATTGTAGAATTTTTTTATAAAAAAAGTATATATATATATATATATATATATAATCTTATTTAAAAAAAAAGGTCTGAATGGAAAAAAAATATAATGAACCAATGCAATTTCATATTACAACTTAAAGTCCAAATTGACCTCGTGGCCTATAATGGAATTGTACAGATTAATTAATATAAGTCATTTATTTTTAACTTTTTTTTTTTAAAGTTTTACAAATAAAGTAAAATTGATATAAATGATCAAATTTGACTTTTTCATGAGGTCCTGTACACTTGAAGGTGAATTTTTTAAAAATATATATGTATATATATACATATACTCGAGAAGAGCTAATTATTAGAAATCAATTCAATGCCCACATTTTGTTCTTTAGATTCATATTTCACTGCATAGAATTCATTTAATCTCCCAAGATTATGTAATGTTGCATGCACAAAATTAATTCAGGAATTAATCCTTGGAAAATCAAGGTTCTCAGCCTACAAACACTCGACTATCGTTAAAAACATTATACAACATCACAACTGGCATTGCTAGAGGTTTGGATTACTTGCATCGTGGTTGTAATACAAGGATCGTTCATTTCGATATAAAACCTCACAACATTCTTCTAGATGAACAGTTTTGTCCTAAAATCTCTGATTTTGGTCTTGCAAAATTATGCAAGGGAAGAGAAAGTAAAGTAATAGGTGTAAGAGGCACTGCGGGTTATATAGCTCCAGAAGTATTTATGAGAAGCTTTGAAGGGGTTTCCTACAAATCAAATGTTTATAGTTATGGAATGATGATTCTTGAAATGTTTGGAGGAAGACCAGTACTGATGTTGGATTATCTTACACCACTGAAATGTATTTTCCAGATTCGATTTATACATATCTCGAATCAAGAAATATTCCCATGCTTCAAAAAAATATAACAAATGAGGAAGAAGAGACAATGAGAGGAGTGATAATTGTAGGCTTGTGGTGCATTCAGACCAATCCATCAGACAGACCATCAATGACAAAGGTAGTTGAGATGTTGGAAAGTAGTCTTGAATCCTTGCAAATTCTATCAAAGCATTCCCTATTTTCTAGACCTACACCTTAGTACTTGACTAGCAGAAGCTTAGTAATTAGGAATAAATATTAAAACTCTGTTGATTCACAGTGAATGCCAGAGAATTAATCTTTTATCACATGTTGATTATGATAAATGCCAGGAAATATGCATTCAAAAATCGTTGATTCACAAAAGAATACCAAAAATTGGGAAAATAAATAGAAATTCAATTATCAATTCAACAAAACTATCTCCAACATCCAAAAATGATGAATAAATATTGTTCAAGAAAAAAACCTAAACGAAAAGGGCAAAATCACCAAAAAAACACAATAAAAATGAACATAAACTTCAAAGCTAATTTTGAGGACTAAACATTAGATTTTGGGCCTGAAACTTAGGTCATTATAGGTAAACCAGGTCAACTTTATTTTGATATATTATGGATCATGTGGTTCAATTGGACCCGAAAGTTAGAGCCTTTAGAAGCTCAAATGCGCACTCCCCTCCTATCGAATTCATCCATAAATTGAAAAGCAATTTGTTCTGCATCATTCCCTCCAAGTGACAAAAAATTTGACCTCAAATTTGGTACTAAATTATCATCAAAGGAATCTCCAGAGAAAGGAATCAAATGCTTCACATTAAAAACATATGTAGTGAAAATATGGCTAGGCAGCTTGAGACGTTATGCATTGGAATTAATCTTCTCAACAATCTCTACAGGGCCAATCTTCTTAGAGGATAGTTTATTGTACTTTCCAGCGGGAAACGATCCTTGGTCAAGACTGTCCACACAAAATCACCCACATCAAACTCCAAATGCCTGCGTTTTTAATATGCAATCTGCTTATATTTAGAGTTTGAGACAGAAAGATTATCGTAGATTGCCTTGTGTACATTCTGCAAATAGGTTATAAAATCTACTACTTTGCCATGAACCTTGGTCTTGCTAGGCAGAGTCATCAAATCCAGTGGTCCCTAAGGCTGGGTAGAATACACAACCTAAAATGGACTGAAACCTGTGCTTCTATTCACTGCATGATTATGAGCAAACTCAGCCTGACACAACTTTTAATCCTAACTCTTAACATGATCTTTAACTAGACAGCGTAGTAAATTCCCTAACTACCTGTTCACAACTTCAGTTTGTCCATCTATTTGAGGATGATATGCACGGCTAAAATTCAATGCAGTATTTACCCTTTTCCATAGGCTATGCCAAAAATGCCTGAGAAAGTGTGTATCTTTATTAGAATAATAGAGTTAGGTAGCCCATAAAGACGATACACCTCATGAAAGAACAATTGCTCAACATTAACAACATCTGTGGTTTTCTTAGAGGGAATTAAATGCACCATCTTAGAGAAATGATCAACAACAATAAAGATTGAGTCATTACCTCACTGTGTGTATGGTAATCCTTAAACAAAGTCCATGTTGATATCAACCCAAGACTGTGAAGGGATTGACAGTGGCAAATACTGCCCTGCATTTATGGTAGCCCCTTTTGAGACTTGGCAAATTTTGCACCTCTGCACATACTTCTCTACTTCCTTATGAATGGTTAGCCAAAAGTAAAAAGCCTGAACCAACTGTAGAGTTCTATCCCTACTAATATGAACATCTCTATGCAGCTCTCTAATAATATGCAAACACAAACTACAATATGGAATGCATAATCGGTTGCCCTTAAATAGAAATCCACCATACAATAAGAAATTTATCCTGTATGTCTTGTAAAACCGTAGAAAAGTATGGATTAGTTGCAAATAACTCACGAAAGGAATCTAAGCCAAGTACCTCAACTTTCATGGTCACCAATAAACTGCTCCGACGACTCAGTGCATCTACAACACGATTAGTTAGACCAACCTTATGTTTCACAACATAAGTGAACCTCTCCAAATAAGTAACCTATCATGCATGTTTAGGCGACACCTTATCTTGCTTGTAGAGATGTCTCAATGAATCATGATCAGTGTACAAGATAAATTTCCTATAGAATAGATAATGTCTCCAATGCCTTACAGCCTACAATACTGCATAAAATTCAACATCATAAGTGTTATAGTTCAGTTTGGAGCCTAATAACTTCTCATGGAAGAATGTCACCAGTCTGCTATTCTGACTTAACACTACTCCAATCCCAACCTTAGAAGCATCAATATGTAACTCAAAAGGGTTGTGAAAAATTTGGCAACACCAAAATTGGTATTGTAGTGAGGCATTCTTTAATCAATTGAAAGGCAAAATTTGCTTCATCTGTCCATAAGAATCTGCTGCCCTTTATGCAATCTGTGATAAGAGCCATCATACTGCTGAAATGAGGGATGAACCGCCTATAGAATGAGATAAGACCATGAAAACTCCGAACCTCCGTGATGATCTTAGGTGTAGGCCACTACCTAACTATGTCAACTTTAGCCTCATTAACTTGTAACCCTTCACCTGAAATCACATAACCCAATAACAACACCTTGGGGGCCATGAACACACACTTTTTTTATGGCAACATAGAAATTTTCCCTACGAAGCACATTATGTTGAATGTGCTTTGCAGGGTTAGCACTATATATTAAGATATCATTAAAATATACCACTACAAATTTGCCAATAAAAGTCTGTAATAATTGGTTCATCACATGCATAAAGGTACTAGGGGAATTAGATAAGCCAAAAGGCATCACAAGCCACTCATACAACTCCTCCCTAATCTTAAATGTTGTTTTCCACTCATCCCTAGGCCTAACACGAATATGATAATACCCACTTTTCAAATCTAGTTTACTAAACACAGTTGGGCCACTAATTTGGTCAAGTAAATCATCAAGACGAGGAATGGGAAATTTATACCTGACAAGTAATTTTGTTAATGGCTCTACTATCCAAACACATACGCCAGGAATCATCTTTATTTTGGCATCAAGAGAGCATACAAACTCAAACTCTCCCTAATCTATCCCTTAGCCAGCAACTCTTCAACCTGCCTTCGCAGTTCTTTATGCTCATGAGGACTCATTTTGTAATGCGGCTTATTCGGTAATACTACTCCCGGCTCCAAGTCAATGTGATACTGAATATCACGCAGTGGAGGCAACCCATTTGATAGAAAACATCACTGAATTCTATAATTAATGGAGCCACTACTTTTGGGACAATACTTGATTCAACCACCTCTTTTCCCATCAATATATACCCTACCTCTGACTCTTACAACTCCTTATCAAACTGAGCCAATGACTATAGGGTAGTAATATAACCCATAGGTTTAGGCTTCTCCAACACATGTCGATTAAGGAACAACATAATTTTTATTCCATCAAACATAAAACTGTGGGTATTAGCTCGCCCATCATGAATGACATCTCTATCATATTACCAAGGCCTTCTTAACAACAAATAAAATGCATCCATAGCTACTATGTCACACCAAACCCTCAACATATCACGACATAAACTGGTCCTTCGTCTCTTGAATTTTGTTTCTGGCAATTAACTGGTAGAATTTTGTGGTATAATCATCTACTGACCTGGTGCCTTGCTTCAAATTCTGCAAACATTGGTACATCAGCTGTTGAAAATTATAGGGCAAAAATTTAAACCGCAAGTGCTTTTTCATCTTCTCCTAGGTAGCAATTTTTTACTTACCTAACCTGTTTCGGGTTAATTTCATTTGCTATCACCCTACCTCACAATCTCCTAGCAACCAAAGGCACATGCTTATCTTCTGCTACTCATTTAAATTCCAGGACTTCCTTAAATGTAGCCAACCAAATAAGGAACTCTTCTGCTTGAAGGCTGCCATGGAATTTTGGAATTTCAATTCGCATCAGTCTTCCAACACTTACCATGCTCCTCTGCAGTAGCTCTTCGATGTCTTCGTGGCACTTCTTCTTCATACTCCTCCTCTTCATCATCATTATTCTCATAAATAGGTGCCCTACAATGATTTTAATTATTGTTATTCTGCTGCTCTATATTTATGATTTTCCATTAGGTTCGCCATTCTCTCCATAACTTGTTCCTTCATTTGTTCAAAATGTTCTTCCAAGCGTATCACTCGCTAATCTAAATCTCATTCATACACATCCTCCACACGTTGTATTCTCCTCAACATGATGAACAAGGATCAATTCAGCTCTGATACCAACAGATATAGCGGAAGCTTAGTAATTATGGATAAATATTAAAACTCTGTTGATTCACAATGAATGTCATAGAATTAATCTTCTATAACCTATTGATTATGATAAATACCAGAAATAGACATCCAAAAATTGTTGATTCATAAAGGAATACTAAAACTGTCTTCAACATCCAAAAATGGCGAATAAATATTGTCCAAGAAAAAAACCTTAAATGAAAAGGTAAAATGATAAAAAAAATACAATAAAAAAAACATAAACTTCAAAGCTAATTTTGAGGCTTTAAACTGTGAATTTTGGGCCTGAAACTTGGGCTATTACAAGTAAACCAGATAACAAATGTAGGTCTGAATAAGTTTCATTTTGATATATTATGAGTCTCGTAATTCAATCGGACCCAAAAGTTAGAGCCATTAGAAGCTCAATTGCACACTTCCCCTATCGAATTCGCCCATAAATCGAAAAGTAATCTATTTCGCATCAATACTCCTCCGAAATATCATCAGCACTTTATATTTGTTGAAAGAACGATGAAGAGAAGGTTCTATCTTTAGCTGAAGTTGAATTAGCACCAATTTAAATTCTAATTGGTAACATTAAACTTCTAAACTTCTAACACCACAAAGAGGAAGCAGTGAACAGCCATAGAGAGATCAAATTCAGAAGAAGGTGCTTCTTCAGTGATGCTTTTGACTCAGCTATTTGTGCAGTATTGGTTGACGTGTATAGATTGGGTATTGTATCATAAAAGAATAAGTCAATAAACCAAAGGCCGCTTCTCCATTTTGAAAGATTTTTCAGCAGCAGAGGACTTGAAAGACTTTAAGGAAATATGTTTATGTTTTTAATTTGATTTGTTGAGGTTACGTTAATCATATGATATGAATTTACTATCCTCATATTGTACTTTTCTTTTTTTTTTTTTTTTTTTTTTTTTTTTTGGAAAAGCTCATATTGTACTATTGTAAACATAAAAACTTAAAGTTGGTTCTTATCAAGAAACAATTGCTGACACCATCAATAGCAAATTTTATTATATCTTGGATAGTTGCAAATATTACCCAACTGATAATTTGTTTCAATGGCATCTGTGTTAAACCTAATGTTTCTAAATGCTATTTGCAGGCAGGAGGCAAATATAAAAGAGTTTCACTTGGAAGAGGTATGATGACACCATAAATTCCGCTGTATACAAACATATTTTAGAAACATTTTTACCATTTTCTTATAATAAATTCATAAATAGTGTCTAAACTTTTTTATTTTTACTATTTTGATGTTCAAATATTTTTTTTTTTTACAATTAGATTTCTAAACCTACAAAAAAATTTAAAATAGTGTCTTTAACATGTTTTACATTTTAAAGTGCTTATGTATACAATTTTAAATAAAAAAATTGAAATAAATATCATTCTTTTATATTAAATTTTAAAATTTTATTCATTAAAAATTTATTTTATTTTTTATTGTTTAATTATAATAAATAAAATCTTAGTTGTATTTTTATATTAGTTAAATTGTATTTTTCTTTTCACTTTTTCAAGTAAATTTAAAAATATATTTAATATTTTATTTTGTTTTAATAATAGTCAATCATTAATTTTTTTTTTATTGTTTAATTATAATAAATATTTTTTATTTTTATTTTATTAATTATAGAGTTGAATTTAATTTTTTATTCATAAATTTTGGCAAATAAAATTTTTTTAATTAAAATTTAATTTAATTTAATTTTTTATTATTTAGTTATAATAAATAAACTTTTATTTGTATTTTTATTTTAGTTAAATTGTATTTTTCTTTTTATTCTTTCAAATAAATTTAAAAATAAATTTAATATTTTAATGTATTTTATTTTAACAATATTCAGACATTAAAAATTATTTTATTTTTTATTGTTGAATTGTAATAAACAATTTTTTACTTGTATTTTTATTTTAGTTAAATTGTATTTTTTTTCACTCTTTTCAAGTAAATTTATAAATAAATTTAATATTTTATTTTATTTTAATAATATTCAGCATATTTTCCTTTCAATATGTGTATCTAATTTTTAAATTTAAATAAATATATTTAATATAAAAAAATATATTTAATTAATTTATTATTTAAAATAAGTCATATAAATACTTTAATCTATAAAATCTGTTTGAAACATTATTTTAAAATTTTTTTATAAATTCAAATACCTAATTCTAAAAAATAGTATTCAAACAAAAAAAAAAATCAGACATTAATTATGTATTTATCCATTTTCATAGCCATTACCTTTCAAAGAAAAGAAAAGGAAGCTTCCCATGTTAGACTCTCTCTTAGTCATGTAGTTTAATAGTCAATAACAACAGTCATTTGACTGCATCTTCCCCCAGAAAAAAGGTAATAATTTATGCCTCTTAGTCATGTAGTTTAATAGTCAATAACAACAGTCATTTGACTGCATCGTCCCCCAGAAAAAAGGTAATAATTTATGCTGCTGGTAATGCATCGTTATTAGTAACGCAATTATTAAAACACCTTTTTATTTTATTTTTTTATTTAATTATTAAATTTTTTTTATTAATTATGAATATTTAAATTCTTATATAACGGGTTCATCCGTATGCAGCTTAAATTTTAAATTTCAAAAAAAATTTCACCAAAAATTTAAAATTAAAAAGAAAATTAAAATTTTTTTTATTTAATTATTAAAAAAATTAAAAGTTACGAATGTTTAAATTTTTATACGATGGATTCATCTCTATACAGCTTAGGTTTTAGATTAAAAAATATTAAAAATTAAAATTTAAAAAAAAAAAAAGAAATTGACTAGAGGGAGTTTGAAAAAATTTGACAAAATGTGCCCATCCCCATCTTCGTCAAATACAGCCATTTTCATTATTGTCCCAATTTTAATTGTCTCATTATTCCCTCTTCTCTTGTCAAATGTCAATGCACATTTCCATCTTCTTCTTCTGTTATATCTAGCTTCTTAACTTCTCTGATAAAAAATGCAACATCGACTTGTTCTATTCCCAACTATCATGTCTCTCCTTCTCCTCATAGCCATAGTTTTCTTTGAACCTCCCACGTTTGCTTATGCGCAAAACGGTACTGACCTGCAGTATCAGAATTGTCGCGCAACATTTTCCTGCGGAAACATGACAGATATTGGATATCCTTTCTGGGGATCTGATCGACCTGACTATTGTGGTCGCCAGCAGTTCAAGCTTAACTGCACTGACAATAGTGCGATCATCAATATTGAAAATCTGAGCTACCAAGTGCTTGCTATCAACAGCGAGTCTCGGCTTATTAAGGTTGTTAGAACAGATTACATAGATGACATCTGTCCGAGCAACCTTGCAAACACCTCTTTAAATCCTGGTTTCAGCTACGGTTCAGATAATCAGGACATAACTCTGTACTATGGTTGCCCCGCGCTGTCAAATACATTTACTTTACCAGGTTTTACAACTCAATTTTCTTGTGGCAGTGGCACTGGTTTTTTTGTGACAAGGGACCTAGGTAATTGGACTGAGACATCAATCAACTACTTTAGAACGTGCCGAACTAAGGTTATTGTTCCGGCAACTCAATCAGCTGTTGAGACATTAGAGCGCGGTAGTAAGACGGAGGGGAATCTAATTATAGCTCTGGGACAAGGTTTTGTGTTGCAGTGGGATGCAAAATATCAATTTTGTAGTACGTGTGAAGCGTCAAATGGATTGTGCGGTACCAACACCACTGATGGTTCGTTTGCTTGTTATTGCTCAGATCGGGCTTATTCGTTTAGTTGCAATGGAAGTATACCAGGTCAATCATCAGGTATGTCATCTTCCCTAAAGCATCTCTTTCTTTTCTTAAGACTATCTCAGCCCTTTTAATTTTGAATCAGCATCATACAAATTTTTTTGAAGTATTTTTAGGATTTTGAAAAAAAAAAAATCTATAAACATAAATTTTAAAAAGTTGTCAAAACTTTACATCTAATTGATATATATGTAATAAAATTATCAATTTTGTATAGTATTTGATTGTAAATTATTTTTAGAAGAAAAAGTTCAATATAATCTAATTCCAAAAGAAAAAGGTTATCTTGGAAAAAAAATGATAGTCCATTATCAATTTCAGGTTACAATTGAAGGTCTAAATTGATCCTTTGGCTTATAATCAAATATTATAAATTCATTAATATAAATTATATATTTTTATTTTTATTTTTTTAAGTTTAACAAATAAAGTATTAGATTTAGATATAATGTATTCGATTGGATTTTCACGAGGCCTTGTGCATTTAAAGGTGAATTTCTTAAAAAAAATTCGAGAGGAGCCACAGAATTACATCTTATTAGAAATCAATTCAATGCCTATATTCATTCTTAAAAATAAAAAATATAAAAAAATAACATTTTTATGCATTAATATATATGGCTACTCTCTGTTATTAAATAAACACTGATATAATTTATTAATTTTTGCAATAACTTTTTTATAAATAAGTGTATAAAAGAATTTAAAATAATTTATATTTGATATAACTATTAATAATATATACTTATATCTATCAATAATATATTAAATATATTTAAATTAAAAGTAATTATAATATAATTATTTAATTAAAAATAAATAAATATCTTTATTATCATAGTAATTTTTTATAATTTTATTTTAAAAATAATTTGTACCATTGAATTAATTTTCACCAATATCATTTATCTAATAGTAAATTAGAGAAAATTAAAATTAAAATGAATAAGAAAAAACTCCGCCTTATTGAAAATATATATTCCTCTTCTACATAATGCCACAAAGAGAAAACAATGAACAATCGCTGAGAGTTCAAATTCCTGTCCATTTGTGCAGCATTGGCTGAAACGTATTCATAACGAAAAGTCTGCTGCTCCATTTTGAAAGAGCAGAGGACTTGAATTTTCTTTTGAACATATATTTATATGTAAGTTTGTTTTATTTTGTTTTGTGTATTTTTTAGGTGATGTTAATCAGTAATATAATATAATATGAATTTATTATCATCTTAATAGTTTGTCTCTTCTTCTACAACCTCATATTGTACTACCGTAGACATACAACAATCAATAGCAAATTTATTATATTTTGGATAGTTGCAAATATTTCCCAACTGAAGCTAATGTTTTGAATGCTATTTGCATGCAGGAGGCAAATCTAATAAAGTTTGGCTTGCAATAGGTACCATACCATTAAATATATTCTGCTCTATATTTTAGAGATATTATACTATTTCTATATCGGTAGAAATTTGTGCACTCCATCCATTTATTTCATATTATATAATTTTTTTTATTTAAAATATTTATTTTTCATTAATTACTATTCTTAAACTATGTTCTTTTAAATTTTTTAATTTAAATTTACTATTTAATGTTTAAAATTATAAAACTATTTATACTCTAGCTTATATCTTTTTTTTATATATTAAAAAGCCTAGCAGTAGTAAATTACTTTTTTATAAGCACTCTTTATCTTTTTATTTGTGTAGACCATTGTAAACCTTGCTCTAATTATTAAAAAAATAATAATCTTTTCACTTTTTAAGAATAGTTTTTTTTTTTGAAATATTTACGAACAGTTTTTTAATTTTACTTTTATGAAAAAAATTTTAATAAATGTACCGTATTTGTTTTATTTTGCTTATCATAAATTTTTTAAAAAATAATACAAAAATCAAATTACACGATTAAAAACATAAATTATAAAAATTTAATGAAACTTCATTAAATAAAAATTTATTGTAATTTTAATTTTTACGGCAAGTGTTATAACATAATAATAATATAAAAGTAAGTGCTATATTTTTTCTTAGCAAATAGACTTTTCATAGTATAATTTAATTATAGTATTTGTTTGGATATATTTGATCCAAATTACATGTAAATTGATTTTAGCTCTATTCATTGAATTTATGAATACTTTTTATATGATGAATTATTGTTGAATTTTTAATGATATGTTTAATCACATAATTTGATTTTTTAAATTATTTTTCAAAAATGATGATAAAGATAAAAAAAATAAAAATGAAATTATGTGCTATTGATATTTAAAAAAATCTCTTCACAAAATTTTTAAAAAAAATCTCTTCATAAAAAATAAAAGATTTGTTATTTACAATAATTGGTGCAAATTTTACAATCAAGATCAGTTAAAAGTTAAATAGTAATTATAAAAAATAACTGACTATATTAAACTTTATTAACGAAAAAAACTTAATTACAAGTAGTTTTAAAATGTTAAACATCAAACAATAAATTTGGAAGAAAAATTAAAAAATAGTAGTTTAATAATTGTAATTAATAAAAGAATAAAAATTTTTAACAAAGAATGGTACATAATTTACAATTCTAAAAAAAATGGAATGCAAAAATCAATGGGATATGCATTAGCATTTAAATAGAAAGAAAAAATTTGATGCTGTCCTTTTTTTTTTTTTTTTTCATTCCAGGGCTTGCCATAGCAGCTGCAACTATTGTTGGCATTTGTCTGGTATGCTTCTATTGTTTCACTAGAAGAGGAAGATTACGGAGTGACAATGCAGTGAACAGAAAGATACAAGTATTCATCACGGATTATCAGTCTCACATGCCGAAACAATATTCATATTCAGAAATACGAAAAATGACCGCTTCATTCAGTCATAAGCTAGGCCAAGGGGGATTCGGAGGTGTGTACAAAGGAAAATTACCAGACGGTCGCGCTGTGGCCGTAAAGGTTCTAAGTATGTCCAAAGGTGATGGGGAAGATTTCATTAATGAAGTTGCAAGTATTAGCAGAACATCCCATGTAAATATAGTTTCTCTTTTGGGGTTCTGCTACGAGAGGACTAAACGTGCATTGATATATGAATACATGCCTAATGGATCTCTAGATAAGTTCATAAATGGAGAGGGGTCTCAGCATAATACACAACATCTAGAGTGGAAAACATTATATGACATTGCAGTTGGCATTGCAAGAGGTATAGATTATTTGCATCGCGGGTGTGGTACAAGGATTGTGCATTTTGACATTAAACCACACAACATTCTTCTAGATGAAGATTTCCGTCCTAAAGTCTCTGATTTTGGTCTTGCAATGCTATGCAAGGGGAAAGAAAGTATAGTGTCAATATTGGGTGCGAGAGGAACTATTGGGTACATTGCTCCAGAAATATTTATCAGAAACTTTGGAGGTGTTTCTTACAAGTCTGATGTGTATAGTTATGGAATGATGATTCTTGAAATGTTTGCAGGAAGAAACCACATAGATGTTGGAGCATCTCGCAGCAGTGAAACATATTTTTCAGATTGGATTTATACATACCTCGAGTCCGAAAATATTCGTGCACTTCATGAGAAGATAACAGATGAGGAAGAAGAGACGGTTAGAAGGATGATCATTGTGGGTTTGTGGTGCATTCAAACGAATCCGTCAGATAGACCATCAATGACCAAGGTGATAGAGATGTTAGAAGGTAGTCTTGAATCGTTGCAAAATCCACCAAAGCCTTTCCTGTGTTCCACCACTGCACCACCAGATTTTTCATCTACTTTATCATCTGCACCATATGTTTTGTCTCAAAGGGGTGAAGTAGGGGTTTTGGCAGAAGTTTTAAGTAGCACTGCTAGTGAAAATTCATAACCGGTAATTTACAGCTTGTTAGGATTTTTAGCAAACAAACAGAGTAATTACCTGTTGACTGTAAAAGGTTTAGCAAAACATCAATGGATGGTTGTGCTTTAACATAAGAGGCAACAATTAATTGATTCAAGTAAAAGTGAAATTAGGCATCTGTGACATGCTGTCAGTGCCATCAGCTGAAGTTGAAACACTGCAGGAACCAAATTGAAGTTTGTTTTAAACATTTGTTCTGACACATTGATTGCTTATTCTATAGATTCAAGGTTCTTACACCAAGATCTGTCCCCTTCACTTGAGAAGAGTGCCTGAATGCTCAGGAATATTTCTAGGAGATCATGTTTCATCTTCAATCATTTTTGTGAAACCATAACAGTTGGGTTTTGTCTTCAGTCATAAGGACTCTGCTTATATAAACGATTTCCAAACTTATTCAACATATAAACTATAAAGTTGTCTGTATTTGTTAGCAATGACAAGAAGTCAATAAATAGGAAGCTTCTCATCTTAGACTGATCCTGTAGTTTAATAGCTATAGTTTAATAACAGTCATTTGACTAAATATTCTCCCAAAACAAATTGTTTGAATTTCATATTAAAATCCTATCTTTCTTTTTCTTTGGCTGCTTCTGCCTCTAAATACAAGTCCATCCCCTCTGCATCATGTATTTCGTCCTTGTCCTAATTGCAATAACCTCTGCCTGACTCCTCTATCTGCGCATAACTGCAGTGGCCAAACCACGGTGATCAACATTGAAAATCTTACTTGGCCGGCTTTTTGCCAATTTATGGTGCATTTTTTAAAAATTCTCATTTTGGTAAGATAAAAAAATTTTAACAATCTGTGGTGATTTTTTATAAGACTGCATGCAAATTGACTTTTAACTTTGACTCGCATACCACCTCAGCAAAAATCACCGGTAATTTGTAATTTTTTTCATTCCACCACAAAATGAGAATTTTTGTAAAAATACTTGGTAAAATTTTTAAGCTTATGCCCTAAATTGTCAAAAAGCCCTTGTTTTGGCAATGTGACCTGCAATATATTAAAATTGCTGCTAAATGCAACGAAAGACCAACCTTTCAGATCTACCAGTGCAAATTGAGAAGTGCAATCGAAAATGAAGGATACCTAACAGGGGGGCAAACTTGACCAGAAGTAGTCAATGAATAGGAAGCTTCCCCTCTTAGACTCTGTCTGTTAGTCCCTGTAGTCGAACAGCTTGATAACAGTCATTTGACTGTATCTTCTCCCTGAAAAGACACTCTCATTTTCACATTAACATTCTATCTTTCTTTTTTTGGCTGCCTCTGACTCTAACTGCAACGCCTTCTCCTCCGCATAATGTCTTTGGTCCTTGTCCTTGTTACAATAACCTCTGTCGTCATTCCAGTATCTGTGCATGCTCGAAATGACCAGCAATATCAGAACTGTGGCATAAAATTCTAATGCAGAAATATAATAAAATTTTCACGCAGAAATATAAATATTTCCGCAGTCTCAGCTTAACTGCACTGGCCAACTAGAGGTGATCAAGATTGGAAATATGACTTACCAGGTGCTTCCAATTAATACCGAGTTGCAGAATAAAATAAATTTTCTCATTATGTGTCATTCATTCAATAATCTAATATGATGATAATTCATTGGTTTATACATATCAGTCTTTTTATTATTATTTTTGTAAGATATATAGGTAGAGGTGTAATCAAATCAAATTTTAACTAGTTCAGACTTTGTTTATTTATAATTGAGTCGAATTCGAGTTGAATTTGAGCCGAACTTGCCATAATGAGATTCTATTTGTTATAATGCTAACAAAAAAGTATTTCTAAAGTAATCTCATCTTTTAGTAGGCTGAATTTTTCTTTTTTAGTAATAACTTCAAAATTTTTTAATAAAATATTCTTTATTTATATTATTTATAATTTATTTATTTATTTATAAAAATATTTTTGTTAAAATGCCAAAAGATATTTCAACTTATCATTTTTATTACGGAAAATAATTTAATATTTCAAATTATGATACTAATTCTGTCTATACGAATATACATATAGAAAAAAAGAAATATATATATATATATATATATAGCTTACTTAAAAGTTTAAAAATATAAAATATAGTATTTTAAACCATGTTGTCATTAATTATTTTTTGTAAAGTGCGCAAATCATTTCAGTAATTTATCAACATATATTTTACTTTTTTTCAAGAATAAAAACAAATAAATTTAATGTTTAAATAATTTAAAGTATTAAAATAGTTAAAATGAAGTAAATGAGTCACATATAAAATAGTTTTGTTATTGAAAAATATTTTATTATAAAATAATAATAATATTAGTAAAAAGAACATTACAGCGTTAAAAGAATCACATATCTATAAATTATAAAAAATATCTAACCATAAAAAAAAATTTGTATTTATATATATTTTAAACTACAATTCATAAATGTGCTCTTAAAATATTTGAAAGATCTAATTAACTATCAATATTTTGAAAAAGAAAAAAAATTAAAGCTTCGCTAAGCAAACTACATTTCAAAAATTTTATAGGATTTGTTGAAAAAAAATAATGTTTTTTGGCGGTTGGATAATTATTAAGGCAGTCACAATATTAATCAGTAAATGGTATATTCGAACAGAAAATTCTTACGTCCACCTATCCCATAAATTATATCATGGACCCATGTCCATAATGTTGTGTGTACCTCCGTGTGATTTAAGCTCACTTTTTTTTTTTTTTTGCGCTTGTGTTTTTTTCATGCTTTCTTCTTCTTTTTCTTCTTCTTTCTTCATACTTTGACTTTTTTTTTTATCTTTACATTTTTTTATTCTTATCTTTCTTCTTTCCTCACCGTTACTGCAATCTCTGACCCTTTTTTTTTTATTTCATTCAAATCAAATTTAAAAAGAACCAAGATCAAGAAACAAGAAGCAAAAATGTAAGCCAAGAAACAATAACAAAACCAAGAATCAAGTGTGCTTCAACTTTTGAAAGTCTTTATAAATAGATAACTAGAAGATGAGTCATGCATTTGATGATGTGTGCGGTGCCCATATATTCTTGTTTGAGCATGCACAAGCTAATGTCACAAACTCTCTGAGAGTAAAGTATCCAGTGTACACAACTGCTCCTTCATCTTCTTCTTTTTTCTTCTTCTTATTCTTTTTGTATTTTTTTTAGATTGGATTTTCACTGATTTTGTTGTATTTGTTTAGTTAATGCATATAAATTCATTAGTTGTAATAGAAAGATTCATGTGTTATTAATTGGAAGTTCATGTATAATTAAATAAAGATTAAATTGAATGTGAATCTGCAATGAAGGTCTGTGAACCTGCAGGTGAATGTTTATTCACCTGCAAGTGAATGTCAGTGAACCTGTAAGTGAAGGTTAGTGAACCTGCTGCAAAATTCATTGATCTTGACATGCATGTTCATTTGAACCTGAAGGCAAAAGTCAATGAACTTACAACATACTCATTGATTTTGACTTGAAAATTCATTGATTCTCATGAACATACAAATGAAGATCAATGAACTTCATTGTTTTGAGCAATTAACCTATTAATTACTACAAATATAAAGAGAAATTAATTAAATAAAACCAAATTTAACACAAAGTTTAACCCATTAAAAGGGTTTGTTGTTGTTTTACTAAATGGATAGCAATTCTCTTTTATTTTATTTCTTTTTTTCCTTTTCATGTTGTATTTGTTTAGTTAGGTCATATAAATTCATTACTAATGGAAAGATTCATGTGTTATTGATTGAAAGTTCACATGTTATTAAATAAAGATTACATTGAATATGAACCTGCAGTGAAGGTCTGTGAACCTGCAGATGAAGGTCTGTGAACCTGCAAGTGAAGGTCTGTGAACCTGCAGGTGAAGGTTTGTGAACCTGCAGGTGAAGGTCTGTGAACCTGCAAGTGAAGGTCTGTGAACCTGCAAGTGAAGGTCTGTGAACCTACTGCAATATTCATTGATCTTGACATGCATGTTCATTTGACATGCATGTTCATTTTAATCTGTAGGCAAATGTCAATGAACTTGCAGCAAACTCATTAATTTTAACCTGGAAATTCATTGATTCTCATGAACATACCAGTAAAGATCAATGAACTTCATTGTTTTGATTAATTAGCCTATTAATTACTACAAGTAAAAAGAGAAATTAAATAATTAAAACTAAATTTAACATAAAGTTTAACCATTAAAAGGGTTTGTTGTTGTTTTACCAAATGGATAGCAATTCTCTTTTATTTTATTGCTTTTCTTTTCCTTTTCATATGCCAGTCATAAGTATAATCAATTCCTTATTTTTTTCCCTTGCATTATGCATAAACCATTCTTATATAAAGTTATATACTACTGTTCAAACTTTGGAGAGCTGTATTCCATATATGATCTATAGTTCTGAACTTCCTTTCTGTATTCATATAGGTAGCAGTTGCTTTTTTACCTGTTGCTATTTTGAAAGAATGTATGCGAGCACATAATCAACTTATGGAACATAATGTTACTCTGAAATCAGCTCATCGAGAGGGCTGAAATGGCAATCTACGTTCGCAATTATTTCCTTGCTATGATGAATCATGAAATAACGAAAAAAAAAGCGTATTTTTATTCACACGTGTAATGGATCCCGGTCCACGTTACAATAAGAACAAAAATTCATGGTATAACAATTCGTTTCGATTGGCCCCATATTAATTTTACTATTTAACTATTTAACTGCTGAATTTTTTGTTCGCTTTTTTAATTTATTTATGTATTTCACCCTAAAATTTTTAATTTCTTTTCTAAATTTTTAATATATATTTAAATACCTCAAGTTAATGTAGATACTAATATCCCAAAAGAAAATAAAATTTTAAACTCTAAATATTATTATTGTATTAAATTTTTAGAAATTTTTATTTTTTTTCCTTCAAAAAAAATAATGAATTGCTAAATAAAATTAAAGCAAGATTAAAAAAAGAAAATATCTACTGAAATGAGAGTATACTCAGTTACACTAGCTTAATAACTCATACTTTCAAAAATATATGATAAAATTATCATTGAATTAATAATTATTTTATATATAAATAATTTTATTTTGAAATTATTTCTTATAAAATAAAAATAAATTGTAATAATAAAATTTTCTTTCAATCTAGTATACTTTGAAGTTTTTTTTTCCAGGAAGATGCATACAAAACATAATAAAAATAGTGAAAATTTCTGAAATCTTGCATTAAATAAAAACTATGATTAAAGATAAATTTTCACCAAAAATATGGTTGTCTGTTATAAAATTATTTATATATTTTTTGTTTATTTTAATGTACAATTAGCATATTTTATAAACAAAATATAAAATAATTTGGAGTATAATTTTTTTATGCTGATGTATTAATTGCTATAATGGTGGTCGAATACAAATTTTATATTTTATGGTATTTTAAAAATTAAATTTTGAGATTTCTTTTTAAACATTTTTTAATCGTACATGTGGCGTAATGGAAGCTATTAAATAAAGGGATAAAATTAGAAATTTGTTGATTCATGATTTACAATGAATATCACAAAATAGATATCAATTTTATTGATGCAATTGAATATCAAAAATTGAAAAAATATGCTTTTTTTATTAAAATGATCAAAAGTTATTCCTCAAACAAAATATGATGAATAAATAGTACTAATGACAAAATCCTAAAAAGTAAAAGATAAAAAAACTAAATAAAATTCAAAAATTATAAAAAGTTACGGACATAAACATTAAGGTAAAAAAAAAAAAACCTTAAACAATAGAATTGGGCCATTACTGATAAATTCCGTAACAAATATAAAACTCTACATTAATTTGATTTAATATATTATGAGGTTCGTAACTCATTTAAAGTTAAAAGTTAAAGTTCTTCGAAGTATTTTTGCGCACTCACTTTTTATCAAATTCGTTCAAAAATTATAAAACTGTCTGATCCGCATTAATACATACAAACGAAATATTATTTGTATCACTTCTATAATTTCATTATAGAGTTTGATGGGCATGTATAACATGTTGGTATTTATGATAAAAAAAAAATAAAAATATAATTTTAATATTTTTTAATTATATTTGTTATTTCATAGCTGTAAGAATTTTAATTATTTGAAAATTAAAGTAAGAATAAAATTTTTATGATATCTATATTATATAAGATTTCAATATTTTATTTTAAAATATTTAAATTATTTACCACTTCAATCACAGGTGTTGGTTGAATCATGTTTTTTTTAATATAATTAAAAACTTCAATATTAAAAAATATGGGCTATATTTATATGTGAACTTACCCCACACGTCATGGCGATGGAAAGTTCCCCACTTAAAAAAGAAAAGAAAGTCTTCAGTCAACAGCCAAAGAGGGTGTTCGATCCGTCAAGTCTAAAATAAGCAAGTCTTGGGTCTAGTTTCAGCCGTTGGATCAATTATTCATCTCCATTAATTTTGATTTGAACTTGTCTAATCCCTCCATATGGCTGATTTTCTTGGTGTTATTGCAAATGTCTCAATTCTGTTTTTGGAAATACTTATCCTCTCACATTTGAATAACTAAAATATAAACAAATTTATCTATTTATAATATTTATCCAGAGATTCAAATTTTATTATTATTATTATTATTAAATTATTTTTATTTAATTTAAAAAATTATGGATATTAATATGTAAGTATAAATATACAATACATACTTATAACTGTTGAAACAGTGGCAGTTATAACTTAAATGATATCAAGTTTTTTTTTTTTAACTGTAAATGATATAAGTTTAAGTCTTTTAGTTGTTGGGACATATATTTATCATTCTTGTGATTAGTTCAAACTAAATTAAATTTTATTGAATTTTAAATATTGATAATTTAAATTAAAAAATTTATAATATATTTATTTTAATTTTGTAACCCGTGCATATATATATATATACACTAAATTTTTTTAAAATATGTCAGTGATGAAGTAATCAAGTTGTAACTCCTCTTCAAGAGTATCAAGAGTATCAAGTGTAAGATTCGATTTCTGCTGCCGTCAATTTAAATTGAAGAACTGCCTTATATTATATAGTCCATATGATCTCCCTATTAACAAAAATAAAATTTCTTTAAATATCATTTTAGTCTGCATGATAAAAAAACAAATTTTACATTGACAAATTTTGTATGTATATAAATTTAATAGAACATGTATGAAAGAAGACCAGAAAGTCAGGAGAAAAACAAAAGAATCAAACACATACTTCATGGCTGGCTACATTATTAATTAACTAGTCTTGCTCATGTAAAACGACTATAACTTTATTAAAGAAAAGCCTATACAAATAACCCTATATTTATAAAAAAATTTCTTTTAAATAATCACATTAAAACAAGTACTTGAATTGCTTGTGACCGGTCAATTCAGCTTAATTCTTGAGTGGGGTTCAATTATTTTGTTGCCGTCTCCTTTGGGCATGATATTGAATCTAAAGATGGCTTTGTAAGCCAACTAACATAAAGAAATACTTGAATAAAGACAAATATTAACTGATATTTATCTGTTTAAATGGTAATAAATTTAATTTTTTAAAATAAAATATTAAATTTAAATTTTATAAATAGAAAAAGTAGGTGTTTAAAGAGTTTTTTTTAATAAATATTGAAAATAATATTAGATTTTTTTTTAAAAAAAAGGCATTGTCAGGCCTATATGTCTAAAACATGGTAGTTTTCTTGGATCGTTCCGCTGTATCAATTAAAAAAAGTTTGTTGTTTTTTTTTGCGTTTACTTGTACTTTTGGCAAATCCATTTTTTATCAATTGACTACATAGAGCATTGGTCAATTTTTTTGGTCTGTTATATTTTTCATTTTCTTTTTTTTTTGAACAACTATAATATTTTTCATTTTCATACTTAGTGAAACATTGCAACGAAATATGTTGACTTGTGTGAGTTTACTTACTGTTGTTGATCTGTATAATAATAATACAGCTAATTATGTTTTTATTTTAATTCCCTTTACACTTCTTGATGAATGATGATATTAAATGTAAATCCAATTGAATTTTATTTGAAAAGAAAAAAAGCCCAGCTGCCCAAAAAGAAATGATTGCTTTGATAACAGACGAGTTACAGTTTCTGTAGCATTTTGAGCTCATTAATCAATGTGTCTTGTTCATTTTCTCCATTAATTGGTTTCGTTTGCCAATCTGAAAATTAAACCAAAATATACATAACCAATTTCATAATTAGATTTTATAGCAATAAGGTGATAACTAATTTTAATTTAATTAATCAAGGTTTTATTCTTTTGAAAATATTTTATTGAAGGTAAAAAAAGGAGACACGTTTTTTTCGAAAAAATTGGATTGTTCATTTACTGACATTTTGATAAATATTTAATATAAATAAAAATAAAATAAAGAAGTACTAAAATAAACTTTCACTTAAAATTTAAAATAAATTTTTTTTATTTTTCAGTTACGTTGACAAAATTATTTTAATTTACAGCTCGACAGTTTGATGATATATTTCATGACGTTGATTAGTTATAAATTGAATTTTTTAATTTTTAACTGAGGTTTATTGCATAAATGTAAATAAAAATTTCACAATGAATAAAAATATAAAATTCATAAAGGATAACCAATAAAATCCCAAAAAAATATAAAAAATTTCATGAAAGAAGGTTAAAAAATTTCTAATAAAAAAAACATATTCAATATCTGTATTTATTACATTTAAAGGAATAAAAAAAAAAAGAAAAAATAAGATCATCCCTCATCTAAAAGATGATGAAAATAGAAAAAAAAAATATCTTATTAAAAATATAGAAAAAACAGATCTTATATTGAATTAAAAAAAAAAAAACAGGTTAAGATTGGAATTCAGTATCTTCATAGTTCACAAATAAAAACATTAATCAATTTATCTATAATTTACCTATACTTTAGTCAGGTGTATGTTCATTTTGTTTGTAGATACGTGAATGATGCCGTCCATTTTTCTGCAAAGACTACTCGTTCTTTGTCTGATCAAAAGGAGTGATTATCACCTCCAAACTTTCTTTATCATGTATTAGCTTGTGAGAGCCTTCAATTTTAATAAATTACAGTTTCAAAAAAATTTATACCTATACTTTCCTTGGATTCCACAAATCATATCGTATGTGTGGGTCTTTTAATCTCTTGGTGACAGTTGGGTTATATAACAATTGTGTGGGTGAGTGTTCATGAACAGTAAATTTTATTTTTCTTAACAAAAGAAAAGTCAAACCCTCCAGCTTATTTTTAATGTGTTTGAAGCCTGAATTCATGGCTGCCATCACATTATATAGTCATCGATACTTTTATTTTCTGGATATATATATATATATATAGTTGCTACATGCTATTTACCAACCCATTGTTTCAGGAATTAAGTCGTTATTTTATTTAATTTTGTGATTATAAAAAGGGAGGATTAATTTATATAATCAATCATTAATATTTTCCGGATTTTTTATTAATCAATTAACAAAATTAAAACATTCCAATTTTTTTTAAATTACAATTAATTGATGCTGATCATTACCTGAATTTTATTTAATCATATAGCTAGTTATAGGATGTAATCGAGCCGAGCTTTGAATAGTTTAAACTTAATTCGGTTATAATTGAGTTTAATTCACTATATCATTTGATGTTCATAAATTATTCGTAAATTTAATCGAGTCTAAACGAGCTTAATAAAATTATAAAAAATATAAATTTTAAATTAAAATTATATATTAAAAAAATTAAAAAATTATTTACTAAATAAATTATAATACATTTAATAAAAATTATAATTTTATTCTATTAATATATTTTCTAAAATATTTCTTATAATAAAAATTTATATATTATATATTTAAAATTAAATTATTAAACATTAAAATTACAAGTTGGATCACAAATTTTCATTTGAATTTATTCGTGAATCTCAGAAATCGGTGAGTTTTTTATAGTTTAAACTTGACTAATTTATTAAATGAGTTTTAATATGCAAGTTTAAATAAATTTTTATCGAATTGAACACGAAACTATTCGCGAACAACTTAACTTATTTTCAGCCCTAAGCCTTGTTATTGTCTTTAATAAGTTTTATAACATTGTATGCTGGATCTTCCTTATCCGAACATTAAATCCCATCGCCGCTAGTATTTTAACTGCCAACAGACTAACCATTGTGTATAACAGAAAACGCCAAGCCCGCCGGACGGATTTACAAATATAGTCCTGATGCACAAGTCCCAGACGATTTGCTCACTGTCAGGCGGACCCAAATGTTCAACGGTGCCTAATCCCGACCGTAAGCAACATTTATGAGAATTTTTGAGCGTAAGCGTGTTGACGCTTTCTTCACTTTTGCAATTATGACTGAAAAATCACATCATTTGTTAATATTTATTGGATTTTTCTGCAACAACTTCAAGGTATTGCTATCCTTTAAAAAAAAATTAATTTAAAAAAAAAAGCCACCTATTATATCATATTAATTGGGCATAATTTTTTTTAAAAAATTTCTGTAGTAATTTAAATTTCGAGTCAGATATTTATGGTTCACTATTTATCATTGTATGATCAATCATAAATTAAAAGTTAACATATCAATTTAAATATTTTTTATATATTTTATGAAATAATTTAATATAAATTATACATTAATATATAATAAAAATAAAATTATTATATAACAGAAATTTTAATTAAAAAAATAGCAAATTTTATGAATAATTTAATTTTTTTATTGTCAAACAAATATAAATATTTTTAAGAGCAAATTATATTTTTCTCTCTAAGTTTTGATCTAACAACACTTAAGTCCCTCCGTTATCTATTTCGGTAGATTTTTTTATATAAAAAAAATTTAGCTCCCTCTGTTATATAAAAATAAAACAATTTAATACCTAAGTTATAATAAAATAAAATAATTTAATTTTTCAATTTTTTTATTATTTTAAATTCAATATTTCAAAGCTAACTAAATTTTAGACATGTAGACATATTTCCATTAATCTATTTACTCAAGATTCAATTTATAATTTTAATGAATTTATAAATTTTATATATTTATTTTATTCATTCTGTTTCTTAATTTTATTAATTTTTGTTCCACTTAAAATAGTATTTATCTAAAACTAAAATAATATATAAAATGAATCACTTTAAAAGAAGATAAAATTAATGAAATCAAACATATAAATAAATATAAAATAAAATTGGTGAAAATTAATTAATTTATTAAAATTAAAATTTAATTTTTTTAATTTTAAAATGTTGATAAAGATATATATATAATTGTTAAAAATTTAGTAAAATTTTTATTTTAATTTTGAAAAAAATTAAAAAAAGAACAACATTTTTATTTTATTAAAATAAATAAAATTAAAGTGTGAGTTATCATAAAATCAGAGGGGAGTAAAATGTTTAGTTTTTATAAAATAAAGAGAGTAAAATATTTTATTTGTTAATATACCAATGGAAAATTTAACGAAAAAGTTAATGGGTTGATGAAATTAAAATTGATTAGTGTAAAAATTTGATTTTCAAATAAGAGGAAGAAAAATGTAAATTAAATCAATCCTTTGAAATAAAATATAATTTGATCTATTTTTAATAGTGACATAAATATAATGTATGTGATGCATGTGGTTAATACTTATTTTTTTATGTAAATGAAGTTATATAAAATAACATTTTAAAAAATGTTGATGTCATAAGTATAAAAGATGACTTGAATTGAAAAAATAAAAGTATTTAGAATGTTCAAAATGATTTTATTGAAACTAATAATATAGTGAATAGTTCATGTGAGTAGTAGATAACTTGACCTTATTATTATCTTAAAATATTTCGAAAAATTATATAGAAACTGTTTTTAAAAGTTTAACAAATAATATGAGACAAATATAATTAATCTTCTTTATCAAATATATATTTTTTAAGAAATTGAAAAGTAATATACAAATACTCGATGACATTTGAATTTGAATAAATTGAAGATGCTAAATAGTTTTTAATGATTTTAGTTATAATTTTTTTTTTAAACAAAATTTTACAATATTGATTCTTTAACATAATTTGATTCAATCTAAACACAATCATTAGCTTTATACTGCTAGAACTTTATTTTTTGTGGGTTTTGGGTGATTTAAAATCACCAAAATATTTACTTATATTTATGATCTTGCTTATATTATCAGTATATTTGTAGTTTTTTTGCTTGTTTTCTTCTTCTTTTTTCTGTTCTTTTGTGCTTGGTATATGATATTTCTTGCTATTGCATCTCCAAGAAATATGGTAGATTTGAGAATGTTTGAATAGCTCTTTGAGGAATTTTTCCTCCTCTCTCTTTACTTATCCACCTTATCTATCTGATTTAATCTGCCTTTCTTGGATTTGTATGTCAGCAACCGTGCTTGTTTGGCTCCAATTTTGGCCTGAAATCTTTCAGAAATTCAAGCAGCAAGGATGGGAAGATGATGAGTGGCGGCACAGATGGATGATATAACTTGATTTCGCTGTCTTGCTTTTTTGTTTTGCTAGGGTTTTGCTTAGTTTGTTGGGCCTTTATTGGTTTTATTTGGGTTAGTCCATTGGATCTTGTAAGCTCATGTACCTTTCTTTATCTTTAATGAAATTATTTTTGGCCAAAAAAATTTAAATTACAACATAAATAGTTTTAAAATATCAAATTTTAGTATAATTTTTTAAATAATTTAAAGCATATTCTACCAGTGATTATTAAAAATTCAAAATTACTCTAGTTTAAATTCTTAATACTTTAATATTTTTTAAATTAATTTTAATTAAAAAATTTATAATCTAATTAAATTATTATATTTTTATTAAATCATAAAATTAAATTTATAAAATTAAATATTAAATTTTTGAGAATGTATTTTCTACTGTCAACCAAATATTTTTGCTTGACCGTATGTGGTCAACCTATATCATTTTTTGCTTGAAACGAGAATTTAGTGAAATATAAGCTCTTTTACTTTTTTTTACTTGACATTTTGTAATATTGTGTGGTTAACCACTATAAAAATTAATGAAATTTATATTCTCTTATATTTTTTTATTTGATATTTTATGGTCAATCATATATTATTTTATGGTCTACTGTATATTATATATATATATATATATATTTTTTTTTTTTTTTTTTTTTTTTTTTTTTGAAAAGGAGGATGTTATAAATATAAACTATAACTTGGATTAGAAAAAAAAAGTTATTGTTATAAAATCTTTATGTTTTAATTCGGTGACTAAAAAATTAAAGGTATTTATACCTTCAGGCCTGTACCTTGAATTATCATGTTTAAGAATTAAATCATTTTATTTTAATTTTTTTTAGTTTGAAAATTACTGGAAAAAAATAAAAAAGATATGGACGACAGCAACCAAAAGCTTAACACAAGGCAGGCTCGAGTTGGGCTTGAGACGAGTGGAGTAGTAGCTTGAGCTTCAGCTCAGAACGAAGAGATAACAGCAATTTGTATGGGAGAAGTGGGGAGGATGACAAGTTTGAAATGGGCTGACAAGTGTAAGAGAGAACTAGAAAAAGCTAGTATTATTCTATTTTTATTATGCTTAATGCTGTTCCTGTTGGTGCTGGTTTTGTTAATGTGATGCCTATATCATCATCATCAGCTGTTGCGTTTAGTTGCCGCAACTGCTGCCTCCTGCCTCCTCTTAAACGCTTCTTATCCACCTCCTCTTACTCTTTCCATAATAGACATCGCTGCTGCTGCTTTGCTCTTCGTCTTCTTCTTTTTCGACCCACTAGAAAAAGTTTCCCTTTTCAGTTCTCTACTTTCAATCTCCCTCCCAATCTCAATTGTCCCTTCACGGGTAACTCTCTGTTCTTCCGGATGGAGGTACTGTTCAGTTTTATCTATTCTTGCTATTATTATTATTAGCTTCTTAATTTCAATTGCTGCTCTAAATCTTGCAGAATTCTCTATCTTTTTTCTTTTTTTTAAAAAAAAAATTTCTTGATTCCATTCACATAATTCATGTAAAAAATTATTGGGTTTATGTTTGTTTTCCCTTTTCGGCCATTTGGGGTTTTTTAATCGACGAGCCCAAGAGGTTCTGTTGGCATCAGCTCGCTGTAAATTTGGTGTTTGTTTGGGTTGTTTGATGTGTGTAATTTCAGGGAAATTTATATCACGTTGCGTGGACATGCTATGTTCTTCTGGGCAACATTATTGGGGCTGCAAATGATTTGCAAATTTGCACAAACTTCAAGCCCTTGGACCTTGAATCACAACTCGTTGTTCCATATAATGTGAAGGTCATGAATGAGAAAATACATACCTTGAAGATTTCAGCTCCATGTTTGCAACTCCAGATATAGTTCACTGCATTTTTGTGATTTTGGGTTGTAAATGGTAGTGCATTACTGGTCTATTATTTATCCGAGGAAGTAAATTTTGCTTCAAGAATGTGGCCAATTGGTGCTTATTTAGTGTGCTTACCTCTTCTTTTAGTTGACATCATTTCGCATCATGTCACCTCATTTCGTTATCCGTTTTACTATTGATATTTTTTTAATTTTTTTGGGTTGCGAACTTGAAATTGAAGCTGCCCTTTTGATAATTTATAGCGATTCTGGGCTGGAAGTGGCATCAATAAGAATAAAGCGATGATAGAGCATTTACAGCATTATGGTGTGATCAACTCAAAGAAGGTGGTAGAAGTAATGGAAACTATTGATAGGGCTTTATTTGTACCTGATGTGACTCAAGCTTATGTTGACAGCCCCATGCCAATAGGATATAATGCGACTATTTCTGCGCCTCATATGCACGCAACATGCCTTCAATTGTTGGAGCAGCATCTGAAACCTGGCATGCACGCTTTGGATGTTGGCTCAGGTTCCCTCCCTTGCCATCCATTAGATTCCTTCGATGTTTTATACTTTCATAAGAGGTGTTGGGTGGATGTTGGTGTACTAAATAACTTGACTATGTCTTGGTTTTACCTAAAATACTTAATCATTCGACAATTAATGCCATTGCTGATATTTGGTAATTTCTATTTGTTAGGTCACAATATCTTCTCCATAGCTAAAGTTTCTGCATTTTTTCTCTTTTTAGGTACTGGGTACTTGACAGCATGCTTTGCTATTATGGTTGGGCCGCAAGGTCGTGCTGTTGGGGTGGAACATATTCCAGAACTGGTTACTGTTTCAATCAAGAATGTTGAAAAAAGTGCAGCAGCCCCATTGTTGAAAGAGGGTTCTCTCACACTTCATGTTGGTGGTATGCTTATGAACTTGCAAATCCTGTAGTTTTTTTCTGAAGGGCTACAAATGTCCTTCTTATATACTAATTTAGTGGCCAAACTGTGACATAACTTGAGGCATGCCATGCACACCAAGCTAATGGAGATGTGCATACTGCGTGCTATAAATTTTGCTTAAAAGGTTTAAATTTCATGGACATTCTTTTCTCCTACAGATATAACCTGTTAGCAATTGATTTTCTGTAACAAAATATGTGAGAATTTTAACTCGTTCATAATCATTTGAGTTGTTTCATGTATTTAATTCAGTGATTTAATGAAATTTAATCATATGGTGTCTGAGTGTGATTGTCATTACTGGTGGTAGATGGAAGACAAGGTTGGCCAGAGTTCGCACCTTATGATGCCATACATGTTGGGGCAGCAGCACCAGAAATCCCACAGGCGCTTATTGATCAGTTGAAGCCTGGTGGCAGAATGGTGATTCCAGTTGGTAACATATTCCAGGATTTGCAGGTCATTGACAAAAACCACGATGGTTCTCTTAGTATCCGGAGTGAAACTTCTGTTCGTTATGTACCTTTAACAAGCCGGGATGCCCAACTACGGGGTTAATGGTTCTGAAGTGTTTTCGTCTAGATGATTATGGTGATGGCAATAGCGTTTCTTATGCTGGTGCATGTATTTGGAATTTTGGATCCTTATTGTACAGTCCTGCAGGAATGCCACCACTGCTATAATATAATAAGCTTCTTCGATTTCAGTAACTTTGTCTCTGGAGCTGTTCACACTTTTGGACTTGTAAATAATAAAATGCTGTTATTGTGGAAATCCAAGTGTTGGCCTTATAAATTCAGTCTTTCCTTGATCATTCATGCAAGCTCCTGGTAAGAGAGTGGCATGATTTTGATTTGGTAATTTCTAGAATAGGAGTCAGTTGGATTTAGCCGTGAATATGAATCAAACGGAGGAGGTCCTCGTCTTTGCTGCACGATTTTATGTTTTAAGGTATTAGCTGGAATCAAGAATGAATGGCCAGCCAGAAATAGAAAGCTAATTCTCAAATTCATTTGTAAGTTGTTCGTTGATGCATCACAACTATTTAGAGTGGAAAAAAAAATTTTCATTACTTGATATTTGTTCTTGCAGTGGAAGGTCCGATAAAGATAAGGTAAGTGATAAGTGGACTGGATTTTTTTTTTCCTTAATAATTGGGAGTGCATCCGATTGAAAGAAAAGAGCAATGTCCAAACAAACAATTTCATGATTACATGGAGTTCAACACCTTGACAAGGCTCCTCTACTAGAAATGGTTATCTTTCAAAAATTATTCCGCCATAACCCATGAGACACATAAGAGCAAGGAGTTTGCATTGCATAAATGTACAACTGTATTTCACAAAAAAAATGAAACAAAAATTCGTTACACCCGTTCACAATGAGTCGCTGTTTTGCTTACGATGCTATTAAGGGCACAATAAGCTCTCCATGCATCTACCACCCGTAATGAGCAAGTTGCTTGAATTGTTTCAAGGAGAATTTCGCTAAGAAACAATATCACTCGTTTTCTCAACACATCCATTAGACATGAGCAAGAAAATTACCGTAATTATCTCATAATTTATACTGTGCTGTCAACTTGTGCAACAAATTCTTAGGAACATGCGAAGCAATCTTTGAAAGGCTTCAGACTTTCAAATGAAAATCTTCCATACCTTCTAATGAAAATCTTCCATACAATTAGCCAACAAAAAATTGATGCTATAAACTTCACTCAGAAAAAAAAGACAAAAATAAAAATAAAAAAAAAAGAGAACGAGGTAAAAACTACTACCAACCAAACTTATATCTAAATCATATCACATCAAAAGTTGCGCCTTGGTCTTTCTTCAGCCACATTGACTCTAATTGCCCTCCCATCGAGACTCTGCAAAATCAGTTTCCCACATTTATCAAACAGTGAGCATATGATATTACTGGTTGTTGCAATGGTACAAATATCAAGCAATAAACAAAATTTCCATTTCTTTTCTTAGTTTTAAGTAATATCAGGTCGAACCATGCAAGTTTTGGTAACCTGAATAATCAAGTTACTCCACTCACATATTTTTCCACATGTACATCACTGAGCAAGAACATCCAAGTCACAGCATAGCTTGATTAAATGAATATGTAAACTCACTTACCCGTCCATCAAGAGCAGCAATGGCATCATTCAGCTCAGTCTCTGTGGACATAGTTACAAAGCCAAAACCACGTGAACGGCCAGTTTCCCTGTCATAAACTACCCGGGCATCTACCACCTTACCATGCTCACTAAAGACTTGCTCCAAGCGAGTATCATCTGTATCCCAAGGCAGGTTACCCACGTATATTCTGTAACCTGGTTCAAACACACGAGGAGGACGTTCTGGCCTCGATCCTCTAGGAGCAGCCTTGTTCACTGTTAAGAACCTTCCATCCAAATCCTGTTCAAACAAAAAAAAAAAAGAAGTTATAGAGGAAAATCAAAATTAATCAACCAGAACATCCAAATCATCCGCTGTGACAAAATAAATAAAGAAAATATTGTTTCTAATATGCTTTCAGTATATGCTGCTATTAATAGGACAGACTGGTGAGGCACTATCTATTATGCCAAACTTATTAAGGGTTTACACACATAATAGCACTTTGATCATAAGAATTTGCATCAACAAATAAGCTCAAGCAATCGCTAAAATAAATAATTGGCTTATACAGAAGCTATAAAAAACCAGAAGATATAAATATGCTGATGAATAATTCTCATGGAAGCAAAAAGGCATTGAACTTTTGATGACATTAGCAAGTAACAAGGGGGAAAAAAACTCTAAGCATGTCTACAGGCCACAGCATATTAATTAATATAAAACATCTTATCAATGCAACCAACAAGCTTTCATCCATTTTCCAGTCAAATGACAAAGTTCTACTTATCTCTTTATAGAAGTATAATGAAGCGTTGATTAATGACCAACCTTCAATTCCTAAACAAATAAATCAAGTTGAAGCTAAGCACCATATCTAATCCAATTTAACTTTAGTTCCTCTACAAACTAATTATTCTGCATGTCTTCGACCATCTTTAAGGACAAAAAAATAAAGCAACATAGAATGAAAAGGTAATTTTCTTTTCTTAATTTTTTCCAAGTTCATATATCCTGAAAGATATACAGCTAGTGGAATAATAGATTTACTTTCTTCAACTAATCACAAGTGCATGGATACTGCATTATCTCAAGCAGTGCATTTTCTCTTGCCCTCATTTTCATTTCTATTCGGCTAATTCTAAAATGACACAAAACCAAAGGGACGAAACATAAAAACTCACATAACGATGAAGCATCTCCACAGCTTTCTCAGCTTCCTCAACAGTACTCATGCTGACAAACCCAAATCCACGACTTTTATCTGTTTCTCTGTTGTAAATAACCTGCATAACAAAAATATTAGAAAACATAAATAAAAAGTGAGGATACAAAACCACCCATAATAATCAAAATAAAAATCAATAATTAAAATTTCACCTCAGCAATCTCAACAGTACCAGCCTGTTCAAACAACATAGCTAATTTCTGACTGTCAACGTCATAAGGCAAATTGCCCACAAAAATCTTACAATCCTCAGGTGGTTCCTCAAAATCCCCTTCAGCCTCAGACCCATCAGAATCATCTCCTCCTTCTTCTTGACCAGAAACTGCACCCTCTCCTTCAGACTCCCACTCAGAAATTCCAGCTTCAGTTTCATTTTCTTTACCATCCCAATCTTGTTCTTGCTCTGATTCAGCTACAGCAAGAGTAGCATCGTTTTCCTCTTCTTGTTGAGCCCAATCAGAGGTCTGGGCGACCAAAGGAATAAGTGAAGAGAAATGGGTCTTGGGTTTGAGAGACAGAGAGAAAGAGCGAGAATGTGTTAAGTGAAGCTTAATGGGTGGTCTAGAAGGAATCGAGAGAGATAGATAAGGAGGTTTAGATGTTAAGACAGAAGGAAGCGACAAAAGGCAAGAATCCGCCATTGATAGAGGCTTGAAGGTAGGAGCAGCAGTGGCAGTCATTTGTTTTAGTTTAGGTAAGAAGGAGAGGGTTTAAGAGGATAAGGAAGAAGCAGACTGCGAAGAGAGGGATAGAATTTAGACAGGGTCCGATGTGAAGCCGCTGGTAAAGATACACCGTTCCGCATCTTCTTGGCGGATGGTCCAAAATGGCCTGTAGTTTTGGGCCTTTCTGGACCTGTAATGGGCTGTTCTTTTAGATTTTTCTGGGGGGCCCTTTTTGCTTCCTCTCTGATAGAGATGTACTTGCTTGCTTGCACTTTGATAGTTCTGTTGCTCAGATTTTTTTTTTTTCATTTAAAAATAAAGTTCAACTTGGCCTTTAAGTTCCAACGGTTGAGTAGTATAGCAGTATAATTAATTAATAGATTAAAATTTTGGATTGTTGTTTAAAAAATTTGGTCCAATAATAAAAAAATTGCTGTTAATTGTAAAATTCATCGGTATCTCCTATTAACCTTCATATTAATGGGAAAAAGAAAAAAAAAAAAAGAATAGCATACAATTTCTTGCTAGATTGTTTATACCGGGCTAAATATGTTTACGGCCCAACTACATTAATGGGCTGGATTGATTAGAAGTGGTGTATCATGGTGTTAGGCCCATTGTCCGGTAAAGGAAGAGAAGCAGTATTATCATTGGAGTTTTATTTGTAGAAAGACAATGATATATGTAGCAATTAATGAAACTAATAGTGTTGTTAATGGTACTAAAAGATAAAATTTTAAGCTAAAATTATATGTTTGGCCCCATGTACAGGGGCTAATCAATTAGAAATTGATGGTATAAAATAAATTTATCTCTCTATTGACTATTCATGTTGCTACTAATAACATAAATCATTATTTTTGGCGAACGAGAAAGATACAACAAATGGGATATGATAAAGAAAAGTTGACCTAAATGGATAACAAATATGTTTCTAAAAGAGAAAGGGAACATTTGTTTTGATTTCTTAAAAATACAACAATAAATAAATAAATTTTGATTGTATTTTACATCAGTAAACACTATCCACAGTTCATACTTCACACCCAAAGAATCAGAGTCTAAATATAATGTCAGAAGTGTGGTTAATATATAAATTCAACTTCTCTTAAATTGCATTGGCCTTGTAGTTTTACAGTTAAAAGGCCATCTAATTCATTGTAAGCGTAATCTTCTTCTTTGTTGTCCACCATACAGCTCTTTGGTTTAGCGCTCGAGTAGGCTCCAAATCGGCCACACCCTCCCACTTTTACATTGATTTTGCATTCTGAAACATCCATCCTGCACCTTACACCCTTTACTGCTCCTCCAGAGTTGTACATATCCACCAACCCTATCGGGGCAAAATGAATATTCTCACCATAACCCTGTTGTCATTGGCATGGTTTAGGGTGAGGAAAAAATGCAACAAAATTCTCAACAGAAACAGACAAGTAGTTGATTCTACTGACCCTAATTGGAGAGATGGTATAAATTTCGCATTCAAGTGTAGCTAATGACACTTCAAGACTCCCATTCTTGGCAAGTACAGAAAGAGATCCTGCCACAAGAAATAGTTATGCCAAGTGACTCTATAAAAATTAATTTCACATAGCAAAATGCAAATGAGGAAGTGAAGTGCTAACCTGAATTAAAGCCATAAACTGCACAATCCCCATTCCAATCTTCACCTGCAACCTCTTCAAGAAATTCAATATCAGTAGGCTTCAGATGTCCTGAAAGAGACGAAGGCCAGGATGGTGCATCGGACGTTTCTTCGGCTGCTTGCTCCATAGGCCAACTCCCTGCTCCTTGGCAGTTGAAAACTCCAATGACCCCAGATAACTTGTTCAAGTTCCATATTTTTAGCAAACTATAAATAAAAGAGTAATAACAGAGTGATTAGTAAAAAGATTTGATTTTTGTTTGTTGTTAGAAGATGGGGTTTTGAGGTAATGTTTTTTACCTTTTACCATCCATGACAGGATCTATAAATAAACAGTCTCTAGTTGGACGGCCAGCATGTCTGGCTCTCAGGATAGAGCCATCAGGCAGTACAAGCTTCTTCAGGATTTTGAAGTCATGATTCCCTGGCTTGTCACTGTGTGCATACCAAAAATATAGACCTTTACTTTCTTGCATTGGAAGAGAACACCTGAACGTTTTTTCTCCCAGAGAGATGCACTAAAAAAGAAAGAGATCTCTATTTGTCATTTGGCTCACCTCACATATACTGCACACCCACCGATTGCTCTTGCTGCACCATGGAATTCAGCTGCATCATGTTTGCTCTGATGAAAAGCAAGAGACGACACACTTAGAATTCTATAATCTAAAACTTTCAGGTGTAACAGAAACATAATTTGAGATATACTTTCAGCTAACAATCTCTAGTTTCCACTAAGTACCAGGCATCATATCATTTCAATTAGTTTGGTTTATGGTTGTTCTACAGTGCATCCACAAATTTAACAATTTGTAAAGATATCTTACATGGAACATGTCCCAGTCTGGAACAACAATCTCTCCAAGGAGGAGGCTGTTAAAAGCTACAGTCGCAATATGTAGGGTCTGCAATGTTGGCTCTCTCGGCAAGAAATCTTCTGATGCTCTTGCAACTGAACTTTTCCTCGAGCTGCCAATAAAAAGTTAAATCAACTGAGAACTACAATCAAATGCTGAAATTATTGGTTAAATGTTCTTATAATTGAAAAGTGCTGGCAAACCTATAAATTGAGTCTGAGTTGTGACTCATGCAGCAAATTAGATTGTTGTCCTTAAAGTTTCTTGCAATAGATTGCTCAAGTGCTTTTTGATACTGTCTAGTCAATGTCACACGTCCTCCAAATCCAGAACCTAATGTTTCAATCATATTCTGAACGTCCACCTTGACTCCATCTACGTTGCAGCTTGCCAGGTAGCTATGGAGGTCATTGTAAAACTCAGAAATTTTGCCAGGATCAATGACTCCAACTCCATATTTTTCCAAGCTGTCCGTGACAATGTCTCTTTGATTCCCTATGTTACCAGGTGACTGAACCGGATAAACAAGTTTTGGATTGTACTTTTTCATTGTTTCAGATGATGGCAAGACACCTCCCCAGTACCCGGCTAAAGCATGCCACATGTAAACAAATCTGCATCATTTGAAACATGACTTGTAATTAGTTATACAATGCATATCTCAAGCATCGTTAAAGCAAGGAAATTCAGATTCAACATCCATATTTCAAAACTGACTTTAGCCCATATTTCTCCTTGATTGCATCAATGAACTCCCTGAGATTGGTGCAGTTATCATCTGAATCTGAACTCCTGAACTTACTATTCTCTTTGATGTCAGCCAATCTAGTTGCAAACCTGTACCAAGTACAAATGTTATGAGTAACAAGCCGAACTTAGTTAAAGAAGTTATAAAAGAACGAAATGAGATCACATTGTGGTACTTACTGTGTCCCTTCAAGAGGGATTTCACCTTCTTTGCGAAACTCATTTACTGTCTCTTGCCATCCATCGTCAATAATAAGAAACTTTGGTGAACACCCACCTTTCAAGAATCTGTAATATTAACTTAATTAGATGTGCACGTCCGCATTGTCCTTAATCCTCAAGATTTAATACTCCAATAAATGTCAATGTACCTTTGAAGACCCTCTTCGATTCCTTGTGGGTTAACATCAGAGTAAAAGGCATCCCAAGTACACCATCCAAACCAATCTACATGTGCAGGGATCTGCAACTTACAGAGATCAAGTCAGTCGATTGAAATGAAATTATAGTACTGTGAACTTCAAAGATTTTACATATTTATTACCTTCTTGTTTTCAATATGAGAAAATGTGCCCTTGTGCTTTTCCAATATCCTGCATATCGATGTGCATGCATCAATGGAATCAAGTCATCATCTGGTAATAATGTAAAATGCAGAAGAGAAATTTATAATTCTGATATTGACAAAGCATACTTGATGGAGTTCTTGATGAGCTCAAATGGATTGTCCCCTGAATTCATAAATACTGCTTCAAATGCTTGGGATGTCTTGACATTAACATCTCCTGAAGAATTTATACAGAAGAAGATCAATACATTATGAATCATGAAACCTTTTAATATAGGCCTGAAATAGAAGAAGAAATTAAGATGCAAGAATGTTAAACTAACCACTTTCTATGCAGAACTGGAGCTCGTTTGCCGAAGTACCCTGCAAACTGGTTCGAAATTGTCCGTCCAAAACAGGCAGCAGAAGAATGTAGAAGGTGTTGTCGCAAGTTGACGTCTCCGAAGAAATCTCATCATCATGATGCAGAGCAGAGTCCTCTGTTGCTTCCAGCAAAAGCATTTGAGTTTCCATGGGGATATCGCTACCAGATTTCCCTACTCGAGGTATCATCCACCATATTTTGACCCTAAAGAGGCACAAGAATCGGAATCCCCTGCAATGGAAGAAGATAATAGCATCCATTATGTCAAGAAACATATTAATAGAAGAAAATAGTAAAAACAAGGTCAAACAGAGACATACTCAAGAACTCCAAGGCTAAAAATATGGCGAGAGCTGGGAGGTGCAGTAGAAGCAGCACCCAGGAAAGAAGAGCCGTAGCTTGCAGGTGAAACGACGACATTTTCTGGAACTGCTGTCAGGACGGCCTTGCCTCTCACCCTGAGGCAGCCATCGTTGATACTAGGCGTGGCTGTTATAGTCATCTTCTCAAGACAATTAAAGAATGATGGTGAAGATTGCCCGGGGCGAACAATTTATATATATAGGTAGTCTTTTATGAACTGAAAAAAAAAGGTGCAAGAAAACAACCAATCAAAAACTCTGGAATTTTTTCAGGTTGAAGAAACAAAACGTGTCGAAGATTATTTTTAATGTTTTTGGTGATTAGGGAAACGAAGCATGCTGTATTAAACGCGCTAGAGAGTTCCAAGTGGATGAGGATGCAAGACTAGATTGACGTGGCAATGAGCTGGACTCAAAGTCATTACTTTGACCTGACTTTTCTGTCATCAATTTGGCAACAATAACTTGGATCAGTCATAATTGAAGGCTACGGCTCCCACAAATTCTTCTTCTACGCATAGCCAATATGCCGCAATTAGTTAAATGTAAAATATTTATTTATAATATAATATATATTATAATATAAATTTACTCGTTGAATATATAATATTTTTTATCCAGAATATATAATATATTTTATATTGAGTAAATTATACTTTTTCTCTTGAAATTTGAGTCGATTAACACTTTCTCCCATCTTATTTAAAAATTAAAAATTAAAATTTTTTATCTTTTAAGTTTTATTCTGTTAATATTTTAAAATTTCTAATAGAAATATAGTGAATCTCTTATGTTAAAAAAAATTAGATTCTTCTATTTTATAAAAAAAATAATAATTTAATCTCTCTATTTTACAAAAACTTATAATTTAGTTTCTCTATTTCAATAAAATTACAAAATTTAATTCTTAAAATTTTTAATTTTAAAATTTAAAATTTTTAAGAATAATTATTTTTCTAACTTTTACACATATTTCTATCAACACTTTATAGTTAAAAATCATTTCTTAATTTTAATGAATTAATTAATTTGCTTGATTCTACTTTAAAAATTAAATTATATAAATTTTTAGTATTTAATTTCAATAATTGTAATTTTTAAAATTATTAAAAAGAAAATTAATCAAATTAAGTGCAAAAATTCAATATAAAATAAAATTAATGAAAATTTATTATTTAATCTTTTATTTAATATATTGATTGATGTATATTTAGGTGCTAAAGATTTAATTAACATTAAAATTTTAAATTAATAATTAAAAATTTGAGAGACTAAAATTGTTTTGTGGTATTTAAATATAGGGATTAAACTGTTTTATCTCTATAAAATATGAGAACTTAAGTATTTTTTAAATATAAGAGATTTACATAATCCTATCAGAAGGACTAAAATGTTGACAGAATGAAATTTGAAGGATAAAAAAATTTGATTTTCAAATAAAAAAGGGGAAGTGTGAATTAAATCAAATTTCAAGGGGAAATGTAATTTATCTTTTATATTTGAGATAAAAAAATTTATTATTTTTTTAAATTATTGTTTTTAAATAATTTTATAAAATAATTTTAATATTAAATAACATTTGGGTTAATTTTTTGAAAATAATATACAAGATTATTTTTTTACGAACAATATATTTGTTGGATGTACAACAAACTAGTTGTGATCATTTATTATAGTGCGATTTATGACAAACTAGTTGCGATCATTAATTGTAGTGCCATCTATGTTACTACGGCAGGTACATTTATCACACATATGGCAAACATATTGCAGAAAAAAGAAGGTCGAATATTTGATGAAAATTATGGGTTGAATTTGTGATAATGTTTAAACTTGGGCTTGAAAAGAAATCGAAAGAAAAAATACGCCATTTCTTTTCTTCCCTCTTCTCTCTCAACTCTTTTGTTACCGTTTGTCCATCTTCCTCATTTGGCTTGGGACCAATTTTTTGTCAAAAAATGGTCTTTCACTTTATTTTTTCATTTCATTTCTTAGTTCAGTTAAAATAAAAGTAGTTTGCTTAACTTTAGAGTTAAATCCATCTTTTGTTCATTCTTTTGTGATGATTTTGCTTTGTTTTTGGCTCTATATTGAAGAAGAAGAAGAAGAAGACCTCCTATATCTTGAAGAACTTCTTAATTTGGTCTACCCATGTTTCAAGAGTTTATTTATGACTTGCAAAATGAATTTTGGCACACCCATTATTTCACTGAGGATAATAGAGTACTCTCCATACCAGGTTTGGATTTTCTCTTTTATGAACCTGCAAATCCTCTTGATGTGCACCGATATACCGATGTTATTGTAACTATTCATAAGTTCTCTATTATTGTTGTCTTTTTTTTTTTTTTTTTTTATGTTTCAAGTTAGAGCAAGATTTTCTATAAATTCTTGTAATGTATTCTTATTTTTGTTTCATAAATCTTGCTCTCTCTTCCTTGTAATGCACTTTAATATATATATATATATATATATATATATATATATTATTGTGGCAAAAAAAGAAAGATAGCACACTAATAAATATATGCATTTCAATTTTTAAAATTTTAAAATTAAAGTTAATAATGAATATCGAATTTCTTTTTATAATAAGAATTTATATACGAATTTTTATTAGATTAATTTTTTTAAACCATCGTCATCTATAAAATGTAAATATAAATTAATTTTATACATTTTTTGGTAAATTGGAAGGTCATATGACCTTAACATTGATAGACTGCACAACATGAGATATCCATTTCCTTTTAAATTAACGATGGCAGAAATTAAATTTTGCACTCATGATGCTCCTGGAGAGGAGTTATTATTTAATTACTCTCTTGCTGGGAATTAATTTTATATTTAATATAACATGAAAATATATTGTAGTTAAAAAAATCCTAATAATCTTTTATAATATATTATAATTAATATGTCTTTGGTGGATATTATGTTATTATAATTATATAATTTTACCAACTCTAACTTTGAGTTTTATATATGATAAAGATCCAAAAAGAGGGGCATCCAGAAGAGATCCAAATGGTCTGGAAGCTTTTGGACAATAAGAAAGAAAAAAAGGGAAAATTTGTACTGATTCTATTCTACTTATTGGTATTTCCTTGAAAGCTTCAGCGTTTGAGGGATATGGAGATGATAGTTTCAACCCCTGTTTATGCATAAACAAACTGCAATAACACAAAGCAGGGCCAACATAAAACCCACCATAAGTCCAAGGCCCCCAAATAAAACCCACCATAGATTTAGAATTTGTTTTGCTACAAATCCTATAAAGTTTTAGAATTCATTTCTAAATTTGAGTAAGCATGTTTGGTTTAAACAAAAATTTTGTATGATTTATTTTGGATTTTAACTTTTAAATTTTATGAAATTATTTAAATCTAAATTAATTATTAATAATAAAGTATGTTTAGTTTAGTCTCTTATTTGGTTCAATTCTATCAATGAATTCATTTCAAATGAATTTCACATACATTTCACCAATGAAAATAAATTTAGTGTTAATTAATTTCACAAAATTAAAAAATTAGAATTAGAAATAAATTTTATAAAGTTTTTATTTAAACTAAACACACTCATTTGAACTTGTAAATAAATTTCATAAAATTTTATGAAATTTATTTGAACTAAACACACCCTTATTTGGTTCAATTTCACCAAGGAATTCATTTCATTACAAATGAATTTCAAATAAAATTTATTTTCAAATGAATTTCAAATTTATTTAAACTAAATATATTTTATTATAAGGATTAATTTAATTTTAAATAATTTTATAAAATTAAAATTTAAAATAAATTTTATAAAATTGTCATTTAAATGAAACATAATTACTTAAATTTATAAATAAATTTTAAAAAATTGTAGAGAGAAATTGTAGCAAATATAAAGAATAAAGATCCTCTAGGGACAGCAGTTGGGAAGAACCAACTCGAACCGCAACTTATGTTGTCATGTTTCTCAACTGCATGATATCAGCTAATGACAATCAAATTTATTGCCATCTTTATTTGTTATTATATTTGATGACAGGTTCGCTGAAGACTGTTAGGTAGGCTTAGTTAAGGATTAATTATTTAGGAGATACCAAAATTTAGTTTTATTTTATTTGGATCATCAAACTTTAATTTATACCTTTTTAGTTACTGTTTTTCTATTTAATTTTAAAATGGTTACTTAAATTTTTTTCTAATCCGTAAATAATTCAGAATTATCAATTTAGTCTGAATTTAAACTTTTTTTACAAATAAGTCCATAAGTTCTATAAAAAATAAATAAGATAGAATTTTATTTATATTTTATTTACTTCATGCTTTCTATTGTAGAAAATATTATTTATTATTTTTGTTTGTTTTACTAGTCTAATACTAATAGTTTAAGAAATTTAAGACAAAAATTATTTGAAGTTGGTCAAGAAGAATTTAATACTCATTTAGAATAACATAACCGGTATTGTAAGTATATTAAATATAATAGAAAGTTGTGTATTATTAATATAATTATTATATTTTTAGATAATCTCCTTGGCTCTACATAATCTTTGGGTCCTGTTGTTAGCTCTTGATATTTTAAACAATTTTGAAAAGCCGAAAGAATTTATAAATTCAAGATCTTATCCTTTTTTATCCTTAAGTAACTCTTTGATTCACCCTAGTAGGTGTATGCTCATATTGAGTGATATCAGTGCGGTGAAAAAATGTGATAAAATGAATTCTAAAATTTTTGATCCCATCCTTTTTGATCCTTGAGTAACTCTTTGATTCTCCCTAGTAGGTGTATGCTCATATTTAGTGATATCAATGCGGTGGAAAAATGTGATAAAATGAATTCTAAAATTTTTTATAATTTTGAATTAAATTGAAAAGTTAAAATTGAAGGATTAAAAATTTTAGAACTAAAGTTGAATTATTAAAAAAAATAAATTAAAATTTAGTATTAAAACTGTAATAAGAGCATCATTGGGTGACTCCGAAAATATTTACCCTGTTTAGTTAAAGAAGAAAGTACCATGAAAATCACTGGCGATGTGCTGATGGGCTATCTGGATGCTAAAGTTAGTGGAAATTTGACTATGCAAAGAATAATGTTACAGGATGGCAGAAGGGTTGAGTTACTTTTTACTTTTCTATGTTGTTATTTTTATACGGAAGCTTACTTAGGGTTCACTTGCTCCCAAACTTAGCTTATGACCATTCCGATGAAGTAGCATAGCAAAGGTGACGTAACTAAGAGCAAAAAAAGGTCAAGTCAGTGGAGGGTAATAGGTAACAAATGAAGAGAGAGCGCCGTCTATAGTTTAGAGGCCAAAGGTCCAAATTGAACCCACAACTTTTAGTCAAAGTTTAGATTGGACCTAATATTTTTTTTTTTCCATTTGAAAGGTCCAAACAGACGTTAAAAATGTGCCTTCCTGGACTCGTGGGATCCACAAATTATGCCACGTCACTTGCCTCTCTGAGATTCCAAATCCAATTAAATAAAGCTGATGGATAATCAATCCATCAAAAACGTTTTGTTTTCTTTCACCAAACCAGCAAACCAAACACCATTAATAAAGTTGTCCTTTTTCTGATTTATCCTTGTAAAGGTCCCGTCTTTTTTTGCTTCTTCTTTGTCTATTCATCAATGGTGGACAACACTTCTTTAATTCTCTATGACTTTGGTCGGAGACGATTCTCCAATTCACTCAGGTCATTTTTCTTTATACCCGTTTGCTTAGCTCTGTTGACTTCTCTTTTTGTTCTCTTTTACATCTCCACTACCTCTAATCTCTTCTTCCATCACCACCATCACACTTCCACTCTTCCTCTAAGACCTCAACTCGTAATTGGGTCATCATTAAATTCGCAAAAAAGCAACCCACTTCCTCTTTACAATGCTTCTTTCAACATAATAGTCCTTCAGCACATAGCAACAGAACTATTATCACCACAACACCAAACACTGCAATCCTAATACCAACCACCACTGTCAACAGCCAGCGCCGATGGTGCTGCCACCATCCATTACCACCTGTCATCAACATTCGCCATTAACATTACCCCCAGACTTATGCTGAGCATTCTACCACTCAGCGAGCGCCTCTTGAGCTTGCCTAACATCCCTGTGCACACTGTTAATTCTGTTCTGCCAAACCCTAGCATTTCTATTCATCCATAACTGCCAAGCTAACACACAAACCAAATTACATCTGTCATTAGCAGTACCTGAAAAAATAAACTGGAGCCACTGTTTAACATATTGATGAGATCGATTTGGATAAAAACCCAGCGCCAAATTCCAGCAGCTAAGAAATTCTTTAACTTTCGCAGGAGCTTGAATATTCCAAATAAATTTCCAGAAATTATCATTAACCAAGCCTTCGTTCATCAATAGTCTGTACCCACTCTTCACAGTATAGGCTCTCCAATTAAGAAAACAAAAAGAACAATCTTTCATCACGGTGTGTAGAGGTAATGCTGGTAATGCATCATCATTCACAAAATTTACACAATTAAACTTCACAGAATTGAACTTCAAAATCTCGCCTTTGATTTCGAAATGATTTTGGAATGCACTGAGGAGATGCCAATTTGATACAGTAAACCAAAATCAGTTTGATACAATAAACCAGGATCTGATGACGGCGGGTCTTGTCTGGTTTGTTATGGTATGCAATAGAGGACGAGAAGAAGATGCTGATGAAGGCAAGAAGAAGATGCTGATAACGACAGTGAAGTGGCGGTGATGGGCGACGATAGAAGATAAGAGTGGTTGGGCGGCAACTGAGGAAGACAGGGTTAGGCGGTCACAGAAGGGTGGGGCGGCGGGCTATTGAATGCGGTTGTTAGCGAGTGGTAACGGCGGCTCCGGTAGTGGTGGCGGTGGTTAACTAAACGCTGTCGTTTTCTAGTGTTTGGTTGCATTTTGGATTGGGGAAAAAAAAGTTTCCAGATGAGGTGGAGAGGGGTGGTACGGTGGTTAATGAAAGAACAATGTTAAGGGTTTTTTTTTTCTCTCGCAAAGGGTTAAGGGGTATAGGGAGAGAGAAAGGGAAAGTGGAGGATAGGCAAGTGATGTGGCATAATTTGTGGGTCTCATGAGTCTAGGAAGGCACATTTTTAACATATGTTTGGACCTCCGATGGGGGAGATCCAATCAGAGATGATTTTGTAAAAAAAAAATTTCAAATGAAAATTAAAAAAAATATTAGAATTCAATCTAGACTTTGGCTAAAAATTGAGAGTTCAATTTGGACGTTTGGCCATAATTTAGAAGCTTGTATCCTTGCCGAGAGATTCGAGTTACTTTAACCTTAGTCATCAATCCGATTAATTAGGTCCAGCCTAATTTAATAAACATAATTTAGCATGTCCACAACATACTAGTGAGAAAGTAATCAAATGATAATTTTTCTTTAAAGATATTATAAGGTGGAGTGTTCGATTTTTGCAGTCGTAGATTTAAAAGGAGAGAAATACTTCTTGTTGTACAGTTCATCTATGCTAAAGTCAGCTAACCTTTTAATTTATCACAAAAAAAAAAAATGAATATTGTTGTTTGAATCTCTCCATTTTTTTGAACTTAGATGCCGAGATAATTTCATTTCGATTTAAACAAACAAACTTCATTTTGATTTTGACACAATGAACTAATGTGAAAAGAATAAATAAAGTTAGTACATAATTAAGACTTAAAAGAAAAATAAATAAGTTTCACCATAGAAACTTAAAACATAAACTTGAGAGAAAAATTCTTGTATTGTTCATCCCACCAATCCAAACTAAATATAAAATTAAATCCTAACTATATAGGAGAAAAACTAGAATGAAAATAAAAAAACTAAATCTAATATTCTTTCATTATTAAATTTAATAATAATAATATAACCCATGTAATCCTATATGCCAACTTTAGATTTAATTAGTTTAATTTTTATATTCTAAATAATGATAAGTTTCAAAATTAAAAAAATTGATATTTAGAATTAAAAATTAAAATTATTTAAAATATACAAATTAAATAAATACATACAATCAACTTCAATTAAAAATGACTTTAAAAATAATAAAAAGATAAAAAAAATTACAGAAAAAATTAAAAAAGATAAAATGAAAAAAAGGAAAAATACTAAAATTAAGAAATGAAAACACGGAAGGTTAAAAATGAAAAGAACAATTGCCGAAAAGCAAAATTGAAAAGGTGGTGGTCAAATGGACCACTTGGTGATATTTTCTCTTTACAAAAACCATTAATTCACATTTGTGGCTAAATGCATATGTCACCTCTAAACTTTATCAATCTATGCACTAACACTCCTTAGCTATCAATTTAACATTTATACCTTTTAGTTTTTTTTTTTCTTTTCTAACTCCTAATTTAATGATTGCAAATGTGAAATGGGTTCAAACTTAAAATTTAGAAGCAGAAAAAATAATTTTAAAAATGAGACAGATTGAGAATTAAATAAATAAAATAATTTTATGAGCGAAATAGATTTTTTTTTTTTGAGAATGGAGCAAAATAGATTTAAATATGCAATAGACTTTAATAAAAATTAAAAAGTATACTGAATAATTTAATAAAGCTTAGAAGTGAAATTATGCATTCCATGATCCAAAAACTTATGCATTCCTCCCACATTTGTTTAGTTGTGCTCACTGCTCAGGCATGCCATTGTGCATACTTAGGTGATGTTTACTTTTCATATCATCTCCTCTACCTAGGGGAGAGCATGGGTCGGGTTCGGACGGATTCAGATTTTCAGTTTTTAAAAAAATTAAAATTGAATCGGATTCGAATTTTGGTGTCAGTTTTTGGTCGGGTTTACGGTTACCTAAAGATATAATAAAACAAAAAAAAAAGCAAGAAACAATGAAATGTTTGTGCCCAACAGAATTGATTCGTCCTTTCTTCGCTGGAGACCTCGGTTCGAGTCCTAGCTGTGCATTTTTTGGGTATTTTTACAGTAAAAAAAATGTATTGGTTGTGGGATTTGAACCGCCGACTAATAACTGGTCTCCATAAGTCTCCACCAAGTAGAAATTATATATATATTACTACTAAATTTTGGTTTTCGGTCGGGTCGGATGTCCGCCCGAAACTTGCATATTTCTAAAAATGGAAACCGACCTGAGGCGAGTTGGTTCGATTTTTGGCGGATTTCGAGGCCGGTTTGGATTTGCTCACCCTTACCTCTACCACTAATTGTTGTACTATTATTCCATTTAACATTCCCTAGTATTTTTAGTATAACTTTGTACTATCATTCATTTGCCTAGAACTTGCACATTCAGTAGCACTTGCCCTCTTATCTTATGAAAAAAAAAGACAAACATATATATAGCGGATCGCGATGCTACATGATAAAAATTTTATTTTGAAATTATTTTCTACCTTCAAATATAGGAGACTAATGAGATGAGAAGCGAATATTTTTAAAAAATCGTAACTAGTGATGATACTGTTTTGTTAATAGCGACAAATATCATTATCCAAAAGTGAATATTTCAATGCAAGACACTTACAAGCAATTAATTGAAAAACCTTATTTTTTTTTTACCATTTTCATAAAATATCATTTTTTTTTAACTTATGAGTGGTGGATTGAGGACTTTAAGTTAAGGGGCAAAATTTTAAATTTTTTTCTCAAATAAATTATATATATATATATATATATATGGTTTATTTTATGGTGAATGAGAGATAATTTATCAAATTTTGGAGGACTATAATATAAATTTTGAGAGATTTTAACAGAAAATATTTAGTATACAAAATCATTAAAATTTGATTTGCTTGGGGCAGTGATTATGTGTAAAATAGTAGTATTATGTGTGGTTAATTTATGTATTTTTATAATATTTTTTATTAAAATTTAGTTATTTTTATTTTTATATTACTGTTATTTATTTTTATATTATTTTTTATAAAT